>OX328128.1:61881895-62190483 GCA_946811695.1 Gonocerus acuteangulatus
TTTTTTCAGAAAAAAGTGAAGAAAATCTCGTGTATTTAACAAAAAATTGCAGTCAAATAAATCAATTTCATTCAAAAAATTGTTTCACTCGAATAAATAACTGTATTCAATAAAAATTTTCATCGTCATTCAATAAATAGGGACAGAATAATTAATGAAAAAGTATTCATTATTCAGAATGAAATAACAGAATTATACATTATTCATTATTCTGAATGATTTTTGCTCTGACTGCTGTCTAGTGTCTACAGAACCTAACCTAAAACGTGTCTAATCTTCACATATTATTAACATATGTTAACCTCGTTCCTCCATCAAATACTTCTGCGACATGTCGCAGCGACTTTTTCCCTGCAACATGTCGCAGAGAGTGGCCCCTGCGACATGTCGCCGAGCCTTTGCAACAAAACTGTGCAACAAGTTGCAGCGACATGTCGCGCGACATGTCATAATGGAAACGTACCTTATATATCTCATCGATATATTTGCTTCCATCGCTGAGTAATTCAGTCATATTGTAAGGTAAGTCATAGTTTTGTCGCTGTAAACATTCAGTGAGTATGTGCTTTATAGTCAGCGGTGTGTTACACTGTGTACATGTCGGTCTGTCATGAGATAAGAGTGTGCCAGTCGGGAATGGCCAATTCTTAAGCGGCATAATATCACTTCGTCTCTTCTATTATCCCTTTTGCTTGAAGTGATATTATTATTATTGAAGTGATATTCTATTATCCCTTACTGTTCGTTTGATTTCTCGAAGTTTGTTATCCGTCGTCATGTGCCAGGCTTGCTCCCACTTCTCTGTAACAAATCTTCTGGCTTCAGTTTGCATATCTTGTAATGTAACTCTGTGTATATCCAGTTGGTTTTGTCTTGCCGTCGTCCGGACCAGTACATCAGCTAGAATTCTTTGTTAAGATATGACGATTATTCTGAAAAACAAATAAATTAAATCAAGCACATAAAAAAGGAGTACAAAAAAATGAAGTGTGGCTTAAGGGTACATTATTGTTACCAAGGGCAAAAATGTGACATGGACGACCATTTTATAGATTCTAAGAATCCAATGGGCGCAGTCGAAGACAGTAAGAGAGAAAAGTTCCATACTACTACTGGTTCAATGGAATTGCTGTATGCTACACAGATGTTTTTCTGAAGGTAATCCACAAGCTGGTGATATATTAAGGATATAACTAGCTCCCATCCCGTGCAAATAAATACAAGGATGCTTATTCAAAATTGACATTACTTTCTCAGTAATGTGTATGTGTAGTTGTGTTTGTGTGTGCGTGCGCGTGGGTGGGTGAGTGTGTGTAGGCGTGTCTGCATGTGTGTATGTCATCTGTTAACATTGATATTGAATGTATAAAAATATATGTATTACACCTAACATTAATAAATTATTTAAAACAAAAAAAATCCTTAAATTCCCTTAAAACCCATTACTGAAATCATATATTACCCATTATTCAGAGTATATGATCAAAGAAAATGGATTAAGCATCACAAATATTTTTGGCCAAAAATATCAGTCCTGTACCCCACTGTGCGGCGGCAGGATTTTTCTCATCCCACGGCACGTTGCGAAAATTCCTGGCTGCACCCTGGATGTCGGCGCTAATGGCCTAGATGTTGAAGCGCCGTAAAAAAAAACATAAAAAAACATATAGTATGATGGGACCCCTGTTATAATAAACTGCACAAAATTATATACGTAGTAGCGTTAATGTTGATGTTACATTATTTAACGTGATCTGCCGTGACGAAGCCCGGGTATTCTGCTAGTATTACTTAATGACAACAGGTTAAAGACATGTTTAGCACTTTCCTCCGAAGGAAAATAGCTATTAAGGTTGCAATCGGAATTTTTGGAAAATTTCTTCGAATCTTTATCGATCCTACCGAAAATGACCGAAAATCCTAGTAGACACCGAAAATGACCTCCGTTCAAATTTATATATATGTATATATATATATATATATATATATATATATATATATATATATATATATATATGCATATGTATATATACATATGTGTCCGTTAACACGATACAGGGCAGAGTTTTTGTTTTTTTCGGCATGAAACTTGGAATGTAGTATTCATCCATCAAACGATTTAAAGAGTTCGTTAACCAACAAAATCGGTCCTTGTGGAGGGGGGGGGGGGTTACTCCGGAGCAAAAGTAATTATTTGCTAATACAAGCCATAATATTTGTTATATTTTAACGAAACTCAGTATTCTTTGTGGTCAATTGAAGAGAAAAATTTATTATGAAAATAAACAAAATCGGGGGGAGGGTTTACTCCGGACAGAAATTACTAATTTCGGTCGTAATGTATGGATGTAAAAAATAGAGGAGAAACACATACGTACAATAATAATTTTTGCTCACTCTCAACTACTGATCAATTTGTTTATAAAAAAAAAACCTTTGTTTATCTTATGTGCACTTAAAAATGTATTTTAACCTAATGCCATGGTGCTTCTTATTGTTGTGAATATTCTATATGATAATTTATTATTTAAAAATAATAAGCGTTTAAACGTAATCGTTTTAAGTATTTTTTTTTTTAACGGTGCTTCAACTATTTGGCTATTAGCGCCGGGCTATCTACAGGTTACCACCCTTTTAGCACTTTCCTCCGAAGGAAAGTAGCTATTGAGGTTGGACTCATGACGGAATTTTTGAAAAATTTCTTCAAATCTTTATCGATTCTACCTAGTAGACACCGAAAATGACCCCCGTTAAAATTTATATATATATATATATATATATATATATATATATATATATATATATATGTTTGATGTTATTTTTCGTCGCTGGGATAGTATTTTTAGATGGAACGGCATTTTTCTCCAGCGGTGGTACTCCTCCTCAATTCTTCCCGGAATATTTCGATGGATTCATCTCCATCTTCTTCAGCCAGGTACTTGTTTCTTCCTCGGTGGTATTTTCCCTTGGCTCGGTGGTGGTGCTTTCCCTTGGCTACCACCGAGGAAGAAACAAGTACCTGGCTGAAGAAGATGGAGATGAATCCATCGAAATATTCCGGGAAGAAGTGAGGAGGAGTACCACCGCTGGAGAAAAATGCCGTTCCATCTAAAAATATATATATATATATATATATATATATATATATATATATATATATATATATATATATATATGTCTGTTAACACGATAGCGGCCAGAGTTTTTGTTTTTTCGTCACGAAACTTGGTATATAGCATTCAATTAGCAAACGATTGAACGAGTTCGTTAACCACCAAAATCGGTCCACCGGAAGGGGGGGTTTACCCCGAACCCAAAACACTAATTTGACCATTTCAGCCGTAATATTTGTTATATTTCAACAAAACTTGGTATAGAGAGAAAAGTGAGATATAAAAATGATCTAAATCGGTTCATGAGGAGGGGGGGTTTACTCCGGACCGACAATACCAATTCGCCACTACCAGCCGTGATTTTTGGTATATTTCGACGAAACTCGGTATTCGTAGTGGTAATCTACAGGTAAATATTTGTTGTAAAAATAAACTAAATCGGTTCATTAGGAGGGGGGTTTCCTCCGGACCCAAATTACTAATATACTCATACTGGTCGTAATTTCTGCTGTATTGTAACGAAACGCGGTATACGTCGTGGGTAACTCATGCGAAAGAACTGTTGTAAAAATGAGCTGAATCGGTCAATCGGAAAGGGGGGTTTACTTTGTAATATATTTCAATAGAAAAGCCAGCCAGATATAGGTTCACAAAGGCGCCGCAAGGAGCGCTAGAGGGACTGTATCCGGTTCCTGCGTTAGATCAAAATACGATAATACGAGGTTTTTTGTATTTATTACGTAGTGTAGTAGGTACCATGTGTAAACATAACTCTGGAAGCAAATTAATAATTTATCAGTTACTCATTACAAAATTAAAAGAGAACTATTCATGTTTTTATTTTATTTATGTAGGATATTTTAAGCAAATTGTTCTGGAAAGCAGTCTACACTACCCAAATTCTGAGGAAAGTGCTTAGTTATGCAGCTCCTGCGTGACGGACTTTTTATAATGCCAACAGCACGTGGTTGGTCACCCATTAAGGTTTTAAGTATTGTTGTTGTTAACATTATCATATTTTTTTTAAATGATTACTCTAATTAATTTGAAGGCAACGATGAAAATCAAAGTGAAATTGTGAACAAAGAGAAGCAAGCCATCTATGAGAAGTGCGTCTCATATTATTCAGAAAAGTTCCGGGAGACATATGGAAGCCGAAAATTTTCTGTGAAAGGTCTATGGTTCGGGTCCCGAGGCACCATTCCCAAGGAAACGGCTGCATTCTTCCAGGAAATAGGAATCTGCGAGGACGTAATAGCAACAATAGCAGAATCAATTCTTATTGACTCCCTCGCCATTATTCAGAGCCATATATATGGCTGAAAAATGCTGTTTTTTTTCTTATTAATTTAATTATTATTTAACTTTTTGATATATTTATCAGTAGTATTTTATATAATATCGTTACTTTTTTTTTTTTTCGTTTTGTTAATTTATATTAATACTTTCATCACTATATTCTCATTTATTTACTTAATTCATATAATGTTTTTATTTTTAGTTATTTATTTATTTATTTTTTTTTAATTTAAAATACCTACAAGGTTGATCAACATGTTGTGTACGGAGCAACCCAATTTAGTTGGGCAACCAAACTTTTTGTACAATAAAGTTTTTCCTCCTCTACTGAATTTGGTTCGTATCATAAGCCTAATTTTTTCTTGGAAAAAAATATTGGAGATGTGGTGTGTTATATGACTCGTAGAACGAGTCACATCAGTCTAAATAGTATTTGCCCTGTATGTTTTGAAACAACAAGATTATCGAATGCTTTGGCCATTTTGTTATAAATCGGTTTCAAATTCTCCCAAGGAAAATTGGTAAGTTTCCCAAGACGCTCCAGGATGCCAGGGATGGTGAGACGGGTTTAATACCTGAATCACGTAGCCAGTATAAGCTGGTAGCACTGGGAGCACGTACAGGCCCCAAGGCAGGGCTGTAACATTAAAACTTAACAGTGCGGCCAACCTTCTCATGTCCCCGCCTACTCACACTCACAAATAAACATACACACATATACTGTAGACGCTCTGGCATGTTGTATATAGCTGAAGAGTTTAATGCAACATTCAGTGAGAAGGGGCCCTTGGCGGCGACGATTTTTATTTTTTGGTTTAACCGCCCTTACGCGGCCGATGCTAGCAGAATATTTATTCAGATGCTTCACGATAAAGCTTTCTTTATTACAAGGTCCCAAAAATATAAAAATAAATAAATACAGCAGTAAGGAAAATATGGCGGCTTAAGAAAAAAAGAGACCTGACGTTATCTTAGTACTCTGTCGTATTATCAAGGCATTTTATGTGAGCGTCTTGAGTCGTCAAAAGGCGCATTTTATAACAGTTAGGACAAGGGATTTGAATTCTACCAACGAAGGCCCGCACACTTTGTGCATTTTTATTAAGCAATTTCCGTCCAGTAATGATGGGGAATTGTGATGTCTTAAGAACTACCCGAAAGAATATAAGGACTTGGCCCATTGCCGTGGGAAGAAAGGCGGGAACGTAGCAAATGCGTCCCCAGTTATGCAATACACCCAGCGTTTAACGGGTCATAACTTATTATATTAACGTTTATACCGTTTTCATTATTTCCCCCCTTATTGTTGATGCGTTGACTTCTACATTATGGCATTTCTCTTTGCGAACTATATCTCATGTCTTGCCATTGTACATGGAATGTAAAACTTGCAACATAATTCCTGACTTTTATTTTTAATTAAAACAGCATTTAAATCCCATAATTTTACAGAAACTTACGAGACAACAACATTTTACTTTTAGCGCGGTTCCTCCCTCCCTTCATAGTGAGGAACCCTGCTTATAAGGTTGATCTCATGAAACAATCCAGAAGTGCCGACTAGAAAATTTGGCGTTTCAGAACCCCTAGAGACCGAAAATGACGGTGGCTCAAATTTGTATATATATACATATATATATATATATATATATATATATATATATATATATATATATATATATATATATTTATATATACATATGTCTGTTCGCGGCATAGCTCAGAGAGTAATGGTCCGATTTTGATGAAATTTGGTACAAAAATCTTTCGTCTAATTTGAAAGGTCAAGTTCGTCATCCAGCAGAATCCGCCCACTGGAAGATGGTGTTTGGGTCGAAATTCGCGCAAAAAAATCGTAACGCTTACGTTTTTAGCGCGGTTACTCCCTATCTCCATAGGGACCTCATGACGCAATCCGGAAGTGCCGACTAGAAACTTTCTCGTTTCAGACCCCATGGATTACGAAAATATAGGTGGTTCAAATTTGTATATATATATATATTTATATATATGCTTGTCTGTTCGCTCTCTAGCAAGCTCAAAAATGGTCCGATTTTGACGAAATTTCGTACAAAAATCTGTCGTCTAATTTTAAAGGTCAAGTTCGTTAACCACCAGAATCCGCCCACTTGAAGATAGTGTTTGGGGCAAAATTCGCGCAAAAAAATCGTAACGCTTACGTTTTAGCGCGGTTCCTCCCTCCCCCATAGGGAGGACCCCGCTTATAAGGTTGATACAATGAAACAATCCGGAAGTGCCGACAAGAAAATTTCGCGTTTCAGAACCCCTAGAGACCGAAAATAACGGTGGTTCAAATTTGTATATATATATATATATATATATATATATATATGTATATATTTATTTATATATATATATATATATATATATATATATATATATATATTTGTCTGTTCGCTCATTTCTGGCTTCCCTGATGGCCCGATTTTGATGAAATTTCGTACAAAAATCTGTCGTCCAATTTGAAAGGTCAAGTTCGTTAACCAGCAAAATCCGCCCACTGGAAGATAGCGTTTGGGGCGAAATTCGCGCAAAAAAAATCGTAACGCTTACGTTTTTGAGTTCATAAGTTTATAAGTACTCTTTTTATAGGCTTCTTGGGCCAGGAAAACGAATGGAACCATTTTCAAGGCGATAGCTTTTACCGTTTTCGAGAAAACTGAAAAAATAATTTTTTAATGCCGTTTTTTGTTTGGGTACTTAGAATCATGGGATTCAGTTGAAACATTTACTGCATGTTCTAATTTTATTAAAACTAATATGTTGAAATTTTGGTTGCGTTTGGATTTAAGGAAGGGTTAGAATAAAATATTTTATTAACAGACATAAAAACGTTTTGGTAACTTTGTATACTTTCCTTAATATCTCGAAAAAGGTTGAGAATTTGGGAAACGGAAGAATAAAATTAGAAAGCTTACTAAATGCTATACAAAAAAGGTTCTAATGAAAGTTTTGATTAGGCGATGTTAATCGCAGAAATAAGTGCTTAAAACTTTAAAGTAATTGATTTCGCTTATTCGAACTGTTCTTTTTGTCTTTGATTTTGATATTTAAAATTATGGGATTCAGTTGAAACATTTTCTGCATGTTTGAATTTCATCAACACTAATATGTTAAAATTTTGGTTACGTTTGGAGCTAAGGAAGGATTAGAATAAAATATTTTATTAACAGACATGAAATGTTTTGGGAACTTCGTGTACATTCCCTAATATCTCGAAGACGGTTAGGAATATTGGTAAATGGAGGGTGCCATGCGAAAGCTTACTAAATGTTCTACAAAAAAGATTCTGAAACAATTTTTGATTAGGCTATGTCAATCGGAGAAATAAGTGCTTAAACTTTGAAGTAATTGATTTCGTTTATTCGAACGGTTTTTTTTGTTTGTTTTTATTCCTTGTTATTTTTTAATTTGTTAAAGTTGGATAATGTATTTGAAAATAAAACAGACTAATTAAAATAAGAAAAACAATTCATTGTTAAAAATATATCAGGCTGTACCGTATGAAATGTCAGTTTTGGATTTGTCGATTTCCTTCAAATGTCTTGAAACTGTCGAGGCTCCTACTCCGAGTTCTTTGGCATATTCCCTAGTGTTTTTAATTGCTTATAGTAGTCAAATGTATTTGTCAATAAAACAGGATACGTATAATTAGAATCAATATTTTGTTTGTTAGATTTCGAAGATGCCGTATGAATATCTAGATTACAGTACTGGTGTTGATTTCGTTCTTTAGAATTATTCTTGGTATTCCCTATTTTCATCTGTTACCCATAGTTTTTTATTGTTAGTAGGTTTTTCTTATTGATTATAGAATATAAATCTATTTGGCTATAAAATAGGATACGTAAAATTAGTGACAATATTTCGGAGATGTCTGAGCGAAATACTTTTAAGATTTTCTACCACCAGGAACGGCTTTTTTCCTCTATTTTTATCCACTAGATAGGCTTTATTTTGCATATTATTCTATATAAGTTTTATTCAGCAGGGGATTCTGATCAAATGTCGTGGATTCTAAATACGATGTGTCTGAGATTGGATAACATTAGCGAGTCTACATAGTTAAGAACTGACGACGGAGGATTACTTCTGGCTATGATTTAGTCTACATATGTATATTAAGTCCTAAATCCAAAAAATAAAGTTCACAACGGTTAGATACTATGAGCGAATATGGCGGTTCAATGCCCGTAGAAACAAGGAGGCCGCAGGAAATTTAGAGCTGTAAATATACCCCAGGTATCTGCCGACACAAATACAAAGCCTAGGCGGAGAGCACCCCAAAAACTCAGATGCAAACATAAGGTTATATACTAAATATTCATAAAGACTACTTAGTTGTAAACCGATTCATCAATTAGCAATCAATAGTTTTCAACAAAGGTTATATACTAAATATTGATAAAAAGTATTTAATTAGAAAAAAAACAATATTCCACAAGACTTGTTTTTGGTCCATTTGTGTCTACTCCATAGACTTAATTAGGTATATTATTCTATTGTAGTTGGGCAACTAAACTTTGTTTTATTTTGTTAAATAAAGTTTTTTTTTCTTGACTTGTTATTCGTCAAGACTTTTATTTGTCCTTGTGTATTTACTAGATAGGTTTTATTCGGCATATTATTCTATATAGGCTATATTAGGCAGGGTATTCTACTCAATCTTGTGTACTTCTTCTTGATCCTTCTGTACATGGGCGTATATAAAAACAATTTCGGGGGGGGGGGCTGAGACCATTTCCAGGGTATGGAATACTAAATATTTAGAGCTTGGAATAGTTTTAGGCAACTAAAACGCTATTACACGTAAAATAAAATATGTTTTATGAACTATATGATCTTATTTAATTTATTTTTAAGGGTTTTACGAGAAGTTTTTATCATCAATTCAAAATTTCGGGAGGGGCTGCAGCCCCCTCAGTCCCTCCCCCCCTCATATACGCCCATGCTTCTGTATCCTCTAGAAAGGCTTTATTAGGCATATTTTGTATTGATTTATAGAGCTTTGCTTTAGAATGAGAGCCAGATTCTGTAATTTCCGCTTCTGTGTAAAAGTTAGCTACTGTCGGTGTCCCATACGCCTTAATATCACTTTTATTCGAGATGTTCGAGAGGATTTTGACAATTTTCACGAGATATATAAAAAAAAAAAAGTTTATTTCTTTTCTAAGCTTATCAAATGGCACTAGGGACATGAACGGAACCGCGCTAAGATGCTGCAGTTCCTGCGAGTCGGACTTTTTGAGTTTATATGCTTGCAGGTACATTTTTTATAGGTTTCTTAACATAAGAAAACGAATGAAACCATTTTGAAGGCGATATCTTCAACCGTTTTTGAGATAAGTGGAATCAATGTTTGTGTATGTCATTATTTCTTTGTGAGTACTTAGAATCGCGGGATTCAATTGAAATATTATCTAAATCTTGGAAATTAATCCCTACTAAGATGTAACCGCGCTAAGATGATGCAGTTCGTGCGAGTCCTACTTTTATTTTCTAGCTCTCCACGGTTTACAGAAGAGACCTATTTTTGACTTCATAGATGTATAAACTATACATAAAGATAGAAACGTAAAACAATAGAAACCATTCATATTACAAAAATCTTTCGTCTAATTTGAATTGCCAAGTTCGTTAATTAAGCAGGCTGCACACGGTCAGACAGGACTGCCAGTTAGACCTGAACAACGCTTTGCGATTACGGGGGGGGGGAGAGTGACAGGGGAAATTGGGACCAATAACGGGTCTGAAACGGTTCGTATAAATTAGTAAAATGTGCACAGATATGAGAATAAACAATTTTATTGTATTTTTCAACATCGAAACAAGCAAAAAATATATTTGCATTGAATAAACCAAGTGAAATATACCCATGCTTCATATGCAACATGATCGTCTCTGTAGGTGCCAGATTCAACTTTGTTAAGACAGCAATTCAATTTACTTACGCCATTTGGTAAGGGGGAAAATACATTTTTATTATAAATATCAATCTCATCAACGATTTACTCAAAATGTTTTGCAAAATGTATTTTAATTTCTTCTTTAGCGTTTTATACTTTGTGTGATTTTATGGCTCTTAATAAAATTGCAAGTTTTAATATATTTTATTTTTTTCTCAGGTTAGTGTAACGTTTCATTCACCACATTGGACAGGTATGTTAAAGTTGTTTTTGAATAAATTAAAGATTTACATCTTTGAAGTAAAAAAAAACTGAATATTTTTTTAGGAGGTTATAGTGCTCCACAACCAAACATAATGTTTGTTCCCCATACTCCCAGTGTTTTAAAGAGACTGACGAGTTTTGTCTTTGTTTTACTATTTTTTAATTGTTTTTTTTTGTTTTACATTGAATTTATTAGTAAAATTAGTATTTTATTAAAAGAAGGCAAGAATTTGAGATGCTTATTGGTAATTGTGCAAACCTTGAGAAGGGGGAGTCATTTCCGCTTATGATACCGTCAGTTTCCTATTGTGGTTATCCTTCTCTTTGAGATTTTATTTTATGTTTCTAACGAAACATCAAACCCTGCAAATAACTGCTTCTATTCCTTTACTAAAGAAACTAGGGATACAAACGGAAACGCGCTAAGATGTCGCAGTTTTTGTGAGTCAGACTTTTTTTATGTTTTCAATTCTAAAATTTGGAAGGTTAGAAAAGTGCAAATGAGACATGATTAAACTGTCCAGTTTTTTATTCATTTTGTTTTATTAACGATTTATGTGAGCAAATCGCTGTTGTGAAGCTCCGTAAATGAATACATAAATAAATAAACTGTCCAGGATGGATTTCAGTGCTTAGTGCTGGTTTGTAGTGTTTATTCGTTGTTTGTATTCTTGGATAGTGATCGGAAAAAGGATTGTTTATTGTTTAGTTTTCGTTTATTCCTTCCATGCGTTTGCGAGCTTAGTGTAGATGAATGTAACAAGTCGATGTATAGAAAACCGGCCAGTCATTTAATTACCTACTCTGAAAGAACAATGAACACATTTACAATTTAAATTAACTTGTTGTACGAAATACACTTCATCATTTTACTACTCTAGAGGCGCCTGTACTAAATTTACTGTATTCAGATTTCATGTCTAGCTCATAAAGCTTATATTTAGGGAAAGATGGAGGGATACAGACTATTAAGTCTCACCAGGCTGGGGTAGTAAAACTGTAATCAATGTTGATTTCATGACGATTTTCCTTTGATCTTCGTTTAGGACTCCTTGGTTTCTGAAAATGATAATATTACCCAGCTCTGTTATGTCTTACCATAAATAGAACGAATAACTGCTTAAACACTGAGAGATTCTTCACATGGCATTCGTCTCCTTTCAGTGTATTTTAGAAGTCATTAAGATTTGGAATGGTTTCAAACGTAGGTTTTAAATAATTTTTCCCCCGCAAGCTGGATCCGGCCCTTTATAAGATTTGATCCAGCTCGCGAGACGGGGTGAAAATCCCCCCCTCCAAAAAACTATTACACTCCTTACTCACACTCACTCCAAATGAGGAAGATCGGGTGAGATAGGGGTTTGTCGCTTGCTCCTGTGGAATCAAGTGAGCGAGCAAGCCGAGTGTATCATTAATTTCTGGTCGCTATTTAACTTTCGTAGTTTGTAATAATTCCATATTTCACAATGTAATTATGACGTGGTACCTATTTTTTCATTTCATTTTGTTATTTTAATAAATTGTATTAATAACATTGCCGTATTATTTTATGTTTGATATCTATCGTTAAAAATTATGAACAGTACTTTGAAATCTGATATTATTTTACTTCGAACCACCTACGCGCCCCACGAAAGTATTTGCACACTAAATTAGACCCACAAGAAGTCAAAGATTGACCATACCTTATGTACAAATCGCCCATTGCTGAAAAAAGTCAATCTGCCACATGTGGGTCTTGAACTCACAACTGCGTGCTAGATAAATAAATGATTTTTTATAAGAATGATGAGGTGAATTTAATTTGTTGTTCTCTAGGTTTTTTTTTCTGCAGGTTTCGTCTAAAAAGACTTTCTGCTTTCCTCGTGATCTAGAACTACTACTAAACGCTATTAACTATGATGGCGAGTTGGACCCGAGGAAGACGTTTAGAATTGGCTACAAAATAGGCTGGCTACCATGCCTCGTAAAACAGCTAATGCCAACTTAATCCGTTAACATTCACTGTTATGTTGGCATTTTTACTTTACAGGAATGTGTATAATAACATTCAGATAGTATTTTTATTTATTTATTTGAAACAAGATAACATTAGCATAAGCATGAGTTTGGCGCAGATTTGATTGCAAATTATCTTCCTTCAAAATACTTATTTTTGTTTAAATTTTCTACCAGATGAATAAAGAAAACATTCATGCTTGATAAATAAAAATTGCTGCAGAAATAAATTGGGTTGCTTTACACACAGGCTGCTAATCATTCTTTCGATTTTTTATTTTTTTTTTATTTTCGATTTTAGTTATGTATAATTTACCAGAGAAACTTTAAACTGCACGAATCTCCTAAAACATATTTACAGCTGTTCAGCTTCCATAAATATGATTGCTGAGAAACCCCAGGGAATCAATAAGAATTGATTCCGTGAAGACATGTAGCTTGTTCATATAAAGTCTCAGTTATTCAAGGAAGTCAACATTTGCTTATGTGTTCGTCCCTCTTGTGCCGGCCCGCAGACCTTACACAATACAATTTATACTTTCGTTATATTCTTGAAATTGGTCGTGGTATGTCTTTATACATTTAGCATACATGGTTTTTTCATATGGCAACTGCCTGCTTTGGATCGTTCTTCTCATGGTAGGATCAAATAAGTATGCTGCTTTCGTTTTCTCGTGAAACGCTTATTTCAGCATGCCTGGACGAACCATATACACCACGCCATAAACTTCTTCATGGCACTGGAAGCCTTTTCCTTAAACGAGAGCGATAATCCTTTAATCACATAGTTAAATTGTCTTAAGGGTCCCAAGTCGTCGCAACTTTTAGCCCATAATTAGTAATACAATGGGTCTTAAGATACAATATAACAGTTGACATTTTCGTGAAAACATTGTGTGCGTTGAAAGTTATTTTGAAAGTCCAATACTTCGTCCATAAAATAATTTAAAAAATTTAATAAGAACTGTGTAAAAGTTCTTATTCTATTTTATTAGGATTAATAAATGTGGATTCGTGATTTTCAGTGGAAATGGTTGCCTTACGGAATCCAAAAATCCATTTTCATAGAACATAGAAGGTCCTTGCTTCAAGAATAGCGGCTACTCAAGTCCATCGCATTGAACCATTAGGTCCACGACTTGTTTCTATTTAACTGTAGCATTTTGACAAAACAAAAAAGGGGTGACAAATAAATAAATTTCATCTATTAAAATTTAGTTGACGGGATCACGCTCAAGAGGTTAAAAGAAGTGAAGCTCTCTCTGCTGGTAATATTCTGAATGAATTTGAAATGTGATAAGGAGATCAACTACAATATATCTGTACCCCGGAGGTAAAGGACACCATGTCACATATTTGTAATTGTTCAGGAGAGCCAATTTTCCATTATTTTAAACTATTAAAATTTTTTCTTCGTTACTTATAGAAAGAGTTCAATGAAAATGTTTCACATTGTTATTGGCATTGATAGATAACTGGAAGTATTGATCATCGTCAAACAAAACCAAGACCTCCACATGCTGTATTTTACCTGCAATGAAAACGGGCATGATTTTAATTTTCACTGATTTATCTTCGTTATTTAGGGGAACAGGACATAGTGCTCTATAACATTATATGGATCGAAAAAGCCACATTGAGAACATTTAGATAAGTCAATTTAATAAAAAAAATGGACACGGTGTCCTTTACCTCCGGGCTACAGACATGTTCTTGGTGTGATCGATTTGTTATTTTTGACGTATTTGTGAAATACAATTCGACAATCCAACATCGACCAAGTCACAGGAGTTATTTTCCCCTCAAGCTTACATGTAGTGTTGCTGAAGCCCCATGCAGCTGCAGAAAAGCTGACCTTGAAAGATACAAAGAGAAGATTACGAACATGACCGGCTGCAGATGTGGTGGTGGGGGTAGGGCCATTGCCGAAAATGCACTTCTTGCAATGACCTTGTGGTTGGCTCTGTCTGCGGTCGGTACTTAACTTCAAGGCCCGGCTCTCTTGTATGCCCCCAAATTCTAATATTACCATCACGGCTTCCCTTCACTTACCGAAGAGAAGGTCTTCAACAAAATAGTGTTTGAACATCTACTTGTCAACCATTTCTTAGCTTCTAAGGCACATTGGATGAAACGCTCGGACACGTGTCGACAATATTTTTATGCAAAATCGTCAGACAAAAATGGGCCTGATCGGTGACCACACCTCTGTATACTCCTCTTATGAGATCAGACCGGCGTCATTTCAAGTTAGACAATTCAAAAATGCATTTTTTTGGCAAACAATTTTCCAAAATAATGTTCATATGTAGAAATTTTCAACTTATTTTCCCCCTTTTAAAATGACTGCTTAACCCTTTGATGCATGATTTTTTCGTTTCGCATAAAAAAAAAATCTGAGAGGTAGAAATAGACCTCAGGATAACGGGAAAAATACAGAAAGAAATTCATCGATTTTTTTGTCCAGAAATTTATGAAAAACTGAAAGATGCCTGTAGGCACCATTATGCGTAGAGGGAGGAATGTTTTTGTGAACGAACATGTATAAGCATTTACATTTATTGAAACATATAAAGAATTTATTAGTTAAAGTTAAAAAGAACTCTCTTCTCTTTTCATCAAATTCACAAATGGTAATCCTTAAAACATGATTTGCCTTTAGTTAAACACAAATAAAGTTCACATTTTTCACAGTAACCACAAGTTTGGTTCTTGTAGTTTTCCATCCTGAATCTCATCTTGTGAGATACATCAGGCAGTACATCCTCAAACAAATCATTCAAATCTGAGAAGGAACCATTCAGATCGTCGCCATTTACCTCTAAAACATTGGCTGAAAATACGCCAAGGTTCAGAAAGAACATTGTCGTCGACATCTTCATCATCCTCACTATCATCTGGTGCTGTGATTATATGAAAAATCTGTTTCTCCTCTCCCCATTATCGATCAGATAATGGGATCCATCGCTCGGACCTCAGTACCAGATGCATGATGGTGCCCACAGGAAACAAATGAACAACCCCAAAAATTGGCACATAAAAATAAAACTTCAATAAAACAAACTTTCACTTCGTATGAGACACCACTAGTACTAAGGAGTACGATTTTTATAAGGTCAGAATGGACGTTTTTAATAGTATTGTGGCGTTGCGAAACGGGTCTCCTCGGGGTCAGAAATGAGACTCCTGGTTTTGTCAACATTAACTTCTTTATTCCTTCTTGGGAACAAAGTTAAATGTTCAAAATCTTCCAGTCCCTTTGACACTTGTTGATGCTTACAGGGACCGAAATATAATTTGAAAAAAACTTGACATAGTGCTCTGGGAGTGTAAAATAGAATATGATGCCTGCAGGCATCACGATGCAACAAAGGGTTAATTTATATTTATGTTTTTTTTTTTTTTTTTTTTCAATTTGTTATAGATTTTTAGTCGTTTTGTTCCATATATGTTTAACTTTAGTTCTTTCCATTTATAATAATAGAGTTCTTACAATTTATCTATGCTTTTCATTTGAATATTTTATGGTGTTTTTAAACATAGGAAGGTTATAAACATTGCATGGTTATAAACATCTTTCCACGTAATTTAATAAACAAGGGAAAGAAAAAATTAAAAATTTGAAGTTACAAAGTTGTTCTAAATTTTATTAGCTTTCATTTAAAAGAAAATACATTGACATCAGTTAAGATGTAGAGGCTTTAGACCTTCTTGAAACACAATATGGCGTTTGGCGCGAGTTTCGTTTGCTTCGTCGGTCCGAAATCGGTATAGAAACAAACAAGTTTGAACGGCCGAGAATCGGTGGCCATTGAATCTGATCGGATCGGGTCGGGACTAATGTAGGCACCACCATTTAGATGGATGTTTTTTTTTCTTCCGACAGTCCTTGACTATCGGATCGGATCGGGTCCAATAGTTGTGCCCCCTTATCCTTTGGTGTCCATCATGCAGTACATGTAGGTGTTGAATGAAATAGTAAGTTTGATACCTTACTCAACATTACAATGTTAGGGGGCATCTTCATTGGTCCCGTTCCGATCCGATCCCATATATTCAAGAAGATCTTTCATTTTGCTTGCACCCTATACGTTTAATCAAATGTTAGGGTTACGTTGCTGTTGTTTTATTATTATTTTTTTTTTAAGCAGATACGTAATTAATAAATATAATATAGCCCGAAAATCGAATATCTTCGATATCTGTTTCTCTACCACTTTGAGAAGAATTATAGATAATAAAAAAATGTACAAGCAATGTGTCAAATTGTAATTGTGGTGGCTGGGAAACGGCGGCTCTTCACTATAGTCTGTTCAGTTAGGGTAAGTGACCCAATAGTTGACACTTTAAGGAAGGGTTAGTTTACTTAAAATAATTCTTCGCTTAGTTTTTGAAAATAATAAACTTTGAATATATCAAATTATTCGTCAGCTCATTCTCTATGAAATTCACATAAACCAATTTTAGATACATTAAGTATTTCAAGTAAAATAAATCATTAAATGCTGCCTTACTCTGGTCCTAATGTTGACACGTCTGCAGTAGGTCGGTGCCTAAGTTTGACTTTTCTGTTCCTAAGGATGACAGTGAGGGAAAATGAAAATAATACAACTTCATTCTTTAAACAAACAATCAAATTGGATTGAAATCGTGCTGTTTTTCCTTCAACTTGAACTATACACTAATCACCTACTCTAATAACGTTAACTTTGTATATAACTTGCTTATTACAGCCATTTTCATCATTCATCCCTTGGTCATTTTTGAACAATCTCTCTTCTTCTTTAACTTTTTGTGTAACTCATTGAAGATGGTTTACTTATACCTGTTGATTCTACACAGTTCATGCTAGTGATGTCCTTCCTTCTTCAGGCTGAATGGAGGAGTCACCATCTTCCTCAGTCATGGAGTTTCTCACCTTATTCTTCCGACGACAAGAATTTAAAAGTTATTTCTTGTAAGGGATTTTTCTTCTTTTTTGTTGAATCAATTTCTTTCTTTCTTGGCGATTTCAGCTGTGTTTTTTTTTTTTTTTTTTTAATGCAGGACTTGCTCTATTCATGAAATTTTAGCTTCCAACCTTCTTTAAACGTTCGGAAACCTGATACATCCATAGGTTGGTTAATGTGAGAAGCATTTGGAGGTACCGCCTGTTATAACCATTGTACCACAAATTGATTAAGAAGTTGTGTGACATTTCAAATTGCAGAAAACTATTATAAAAAGTTGCCTGTCAACATTAGTAACAGAATGTCGAAATTAGGAAAACATGTTGTCAACTTAAGGTTCCAGTCATAAGAAATTAATAAAATCAGGATACATGAATTTCTAATGAAAATCTCAACTAAATGTTTTAGTATTCATCACTTACAACCGTTTTCCTAAAGTTGACATTAGTGTCAAGAAAAGGAGCCCTGGTTGTTTTTTGGGTTCCCAATGTTGACACTACCATAATCTCAAAATTTTTTTATTTAACTTGAGTCAAACCTTTTACAGTCCATAATTTAAGTATCATAGAGTTCATAGAAATCACAAAAATACAATTTAATGCACGCATTACAAAAAAAAATTCTTAAGAAATATTCCTAATCTCTTATCAAATTCACTAAGCAAAAAGAGCAGCAGGAGTTGACTCGAGGATTTTTCATACTAAAATGGCTGCAGATGTTATTAACGGAGTTGCATAGTTGATCGGGTCAGTCGACATTATTCTTCAACACCTGTTCTTTCATTTGGATGCAAACTTATTGAATTCTCTGGAATCTAATTGTTATTTTTCAAATTTAAATTTGAAGTGTCAACTTAAGGAGCAGTGTCAACGATCGGGTCATTTACCCTAGTTGATAAAGTTCTCACAGATGCGTCCCTCATGGTTCCGCCATTTTCAAGTTTCCATTTCAATGAATGTGAAACTCCATAAAAACTGATAATATCTCATTAAGAACCAGGGAAGGCCTTGAGAGGTCAGGCAAGAGGTATAGTGCTTCAAATTTATTTATCATCACTTATTAGGCAAAACAATTTAAACATAAACGTTGCCCGTTCAAATAGATTGGTTTCATTGGCGGTCAAAATTCTCTCTCTAAAGGTCGATTCACACTATACGTACCGTCACCAGCAGGCCACCGTCCAGCCGCCGACCGGCAAAATATTCTTCAATGTATTTCCAATGAGGTAGTTCAGACTAGAGCGTACCGTCACCGACAGGTCCCAGGCAGGCCACCGGCTGACCAATCTTGCTACCGGCAGGCCACCGGCATTTTTTTTTACTGCATATTATTATAAGTGTATATTTTCATTTATTCATCAATAATTTAATTTTATAATCAGTTTTTGATAAAATTATAAAAGAGACAATGTATTTTTGTACCAAAGTTCATAAAAATCGGACCATTTTCGAGCGTTTGAGTGAGTGAACAGAAATATATATACATAAAAAAAAATTTAAAAACATTTCTGAAATTATGAAATGTTGAATTATTTATTTTTTTTAACATTAAAATTTTGTTTTAAACAAAAATAATAAATAAAAAAAATTAATATTTCAAGATTTCAGAAATGTTTTTAAAAAAAATATTTCAGAAAAGTTTGTCTTGAATTGTTGAAGAATATATATATATATATATTTATATATATATATATATATATATATATATATATATATATATATATGTATATTAACATTTCAAAAGGTCAGAAATGTTTTTAATTTTTTTTTATTTATTTTATTGTTGGAAAAAAAAGAAAAAAAAATGATTTCAGAAAAGTTTGCCTCTCATACGCTCAAATAAAGCAATTATTGCTAATTTTGTATTATTTAATATAGAGATTGTTAGAAACTAAGTCAACCCGCATAGGAAACAGACTGAGAGATGTTTTCTCGACGTTGATGGACGGTGACCTGTCGGTGGAGATCCGTATGGTATGAATTGGCTTCCATCTTGCCGGTCGGCGGCTGGACGGTGGCCTGCCGGTGACGGTACGTATAGTGTGAATCGACCTTTATCATCTTATTACTAGGAGGCTTTAAACGTTATCACCCATATCTTTGGCTAAGTATTGATAAATATTAAACGCTATCTTACTAGCCTGGCCTCTGAAAGCCTTCCCTAGTGTTGTTCCTTGACATGGAAGTTAGGAAATGGCGGAACCGTCATGAATATTTCTCTCTAAATTTCCCACATGCGGAATTTCACTTTTCCGTTAAAAGGATATAGATCTGGTTTCACAAACGTTTTACGATTTGAAAACCCGAATTCATCTTGATATCGCTAGCAATCGTACCCTTCAAGTTTTATCCCTAATAAAACCTGTTGATTCATTCTTTCTTTATTTGTTTTGGGATGACGAATTATTGTCACTAATAACTAGCATAAAAGTTATTTACTGTCGGTTTTCTTCGATACTGAAAATTCTAGCTCCTCAAATACACCGCGGATGCGCGTAGAGGTCAAGAAGGCTTCACAATCGTTCATATTTCGCACGAATATATTCATTTTCAGTAAACTAATGTTTCAGTATACTAAGATGTTTTTTGAAAACCGAAGAAATTATTTTCTATCTTTCCACATTTACGTAAATATTCTCAATAAAATAAAAAATAGTGACCCAAATCTCAACAATTTTTCATGTGTAGCCAGAAGGTCAATAAATAAAATTTCAAACTACCATAATTTATTAAAATGGCTCTATGAGTTTCGCATCATCTGATGCCTCTTCAGGAGCCTAAAAACTAAATACAGCCTAACAGAACATAGGCGAACCTTCTCCTATAATGGCCTATTCTAAACTGTGTGTTAAGAGGTGGCAATTCTGCCATTAAAATAAATGTATCCGCGTGTCCTGTTAAAATTTGTTTCCCATAATTAATTGCTTATAATTTTTACCGCGTATATTTATTCCCTTTCTTAATGTATTCGTAAAAGTGAAGTCCTTTCAGTGAGTTAGTCCACCCTCTTTCGCATCTACATAGAGATTCTTGTCCAAAAATGTATTTCGCCCGAAATATTCTTTGAGATTTGCTATAATCATAGGTCGAAGGTAGACTAAACGCATTCCATTGACAGGAGACAGGGTGCAGCAGTCTCGAGGAGTGGCCCACACCCGAAAATGCACCCACTGCAATGACCTTGCTTTTTCTCCCACCACCCGCTGTCCCGAGAGTCATGCACCCAACCAAGGCCTCGTTTGTTTGACAGTTAATGGATCACTTTCAGAGGTTTTATTTTAGTTTTACACCATCATTTATAAAAGCGAGGCCGACTGGATCGAGACATTCTGCCTCCTTGCGAAGAGGCCACGGGCTGAGATAACTTTAGTTTCTTGAAAGATTTAAGAATTTAAATGACTTTCGTTTTTACTTTTGGTGAACATCAAATGTTGAATCCTTTTGGTAAACATCCAATGTTGAATACTTTTGGTAAACATCAAATGTTGATTTTTTTTTTTTTTTTTTAAATAAACATCACTCAGGACGTGATATATTCATTTATTCATCATTATTTTACATAGGATCCTTCCTATTGATTGTACATGGGGCTATTGTTCTTATGTATGTTGTCATATTATGAATAGAACCTATATTGTAAATAGAAACAGTTGCGATTATGTATTGTCATATTGTACATAGGAACTATTTTCTTCGTTTCCTTTATAATTATAAGTTTTTCTTAAAAATGTATTTTTTTTTTTTTTTTTTTTTTTTTTTTTTTTTTTTACAGCGCATCTACAACTTGGCCATTAGGTTGCCACCCTTTATAAGGCCAACAGCACGTGGTCGGTCACCCATTCAGGTACCGACCACGCCCGACGTTGCTTAACTTCGGTGATCTACGGGAACCGGTGTATTCAACGTGGCTATGGCCGTTGGCTTTTTTACTAGTTAATTTTACTTTTAGCTGTATGTTATTCACAAACTTAATTTTATAATTAGATTGATACACACAATAATGTAATTGGATTTATAATTATGTAATATGTTAATTATTAAGGATTTATAATTATTATATAAGATTATAATTATGCATTTGAATCATTGTTATGTATTTCCATTTTATATGTGTACCTGGGCGAAACGCTGTCAATGCGGGGTGCTCATAAATAAATTATAAAAAAAAAAAAAATGTTGAATCTTATAGCGGTTTCAAAGTCTTTCGAGTTCGTTTTACTTTATCATTAAATAAAATGTTAATATTCATTTCATAGTGTAAATAATTTAGGTTAATGACATGGAGACAAAATGTTAGATTGTAGTGGAGATAAAAATAGTTAGCCGTTGCAGTGATACGAAGACAAGGGATGGTTGGGATTCGGCTAGGAGAAAAAAACCTTCAGGAAGAAATCTGTATTGGACGATGGCAGCCATTTCACAGATGGCTTCTTCAAGGTCGACGTTTTTTTCTCCTCGCCGAATCCCAAACATCCCCTTTTCTTCGTAAAATCTTAGATTTTCATAAAAATCAATATTTCGAACTTTCGGCATGTTTTTTAGCAGCCTTCTCCAGCAAACAAATATAAATACAAAGTTACGAACAAGAAATTTATTACTTAAAGAAATAGTGAAACTTTTCTTTTCGTATGGGTACCCGGTCACTGCGGAATAAAAGAGAATGAGGTGGCCGATGCCTTAGCGAAAAGAGCTGTAAACGAAGGCATTCCCTATCATAGGGTTCCAAAGAACGATATCATTAATTACCTGAAGGAAATAGTCTGGCAAAACTGGCAATCTATATGGCAAATAATAGAAAACAACAAATTAAGAGAAATAAAATCGACAGTTAAAGCATGGAAGACCCCATCCAGCATCAATATAAAACATGAAGTTGCCTTAAGTCGATTGCGGATTGGGCATACAATATTAACGCATTCATTCCTTTTTTCTAAAGAACCACCCCCAATCTGTGAATCATGCAACGTTCAAATATCAGTGAAACATTTACTTACAGAATGCCGAATATATCAGTCAATTAGAGAAGTGCTAATGTTATCAGACATCATGGATGAAATACTTGGAGATGATGCTGATAACGTTAGAAAGGTATTAAACTTTATAGACAATTAATAAATAAAATCTAAAGACATAAGATTAATTAAATAAGCAGGATAGAGTGTGCGTGCGTGTGTGTGTGTGTGTGTGTGTGTGTGTGTGTGCGCGCGCGCGCATGTGTTTGTGCGCGCATGTGTTTGTGCGCGCATGTGTGTGTGTGTGTGCGCGCGCGCGCGTGTGTGTGTGTGTGTGTGTGTGTGTGTGTGTGTGTGTGTGTGCTGTCTATGTTAGAGAATATGTGAGTGAGGTTGCATGGATATGGGTTGGTATATGTGTATGGGTGAGTGCATATGTCTGTATGTGTGCCCGCTTGTGTGTGAGTGCGTTTAATTACATTTGTTCTGTGTACAGAAACGCAAATAAATATTGCATGGAAAATATACTGCAAGTAATATAAGTAAGGAAAAAATGCCAGGATCAATGATAAATAATGACAATGATAAGTAATTCAATAAAAAAGTTACGAACGATAATAACATTTTGCTTACTGTTGTGAATTTTCCCGTTTGGAATTGTGTATTTAATTTGGAGGTGGTTTTAATTTGACTTTGGATAGGCCATTTTTTTTGGCCTGTTTTCATTTTCTATTGGTTTTATTTTAATTTTTTATTATTACTTTTTCCCAAAATTGCATTCATTTATTTTTTCAGAAATGGTGAAGATTTTAAGAGAGTATTGAATGTGAGTGGATCTTGTGGATCCTAGCCTCAAATTGTCTTCAAAATGAAATATTAACGTGAAATGAGGTCACATTAGTACAGTGCGGTGAAATTAGTGCAAACCTATACTGCTAGACTATTTTCATTCATCTGATACCCAAGGGTTGAACTTGATGCCCAAGGAGAGGGAACAAACAAAAATATACCATTGGGCAAAGTTTCACCCTTCGGTGTCAGTTAAATGAAAATATCATAGCAATATAGTCTTGTACCCATTTCACCACAGTGTACTGAAGTAATCCTATTTCACGGTATATAGGCGCTGTGGAAAAGCGTAGTGTTGGCGATGGTCCTGTGGAGTTTTTTCATTTTTATTTTACGTTCGATAGAATCATAATTACTACTCATGTATAATATATATATATATATATATATATATATATATATATATATATATATATAAATTTATTGTCACAGGCAAAGTGTTTTCTTGAGTCCGGGGAATTTTGAATTTACCCATATATTGTCCTTAAAGTCTCAAATATTATTTCAATTTTTGAAAAAATAACTCCTCAATCTCGAATTTGATTTCAGAATTTATCTTTTTCGTTCTGGTGTCTTGCCAATTAAGCTACTTTACTTGTTATTCCTCTGTGTCAAGTTAATTCATATATTGGAGCCTCTGCTTAATGGCAATATATACCTCTGCAAGGAATTGAGTTCGTTAAGTTATAACTCAACAAGATTCCAAGAGTTTTCAGCAGGGAGTAAGAAAGGGTCAAGAGTTACTCATCATTTAGTCTTTAATAACTTTTCCTCATAAAGTCCTCCATAAACTCACTTCACTTTAAGTGTTTTATGCAGCTATTCAGAGTTAATAGATAATCGGCTTGACAATAAAAAAAGTTTTAAGTATTTATTTGCTTGAAGATTTTACGCGCCAGCCTTTGACGTTCATAAATTATTTTTGATTGAATATTAAGTCATTAAAAAATTCTTCTTCTTAAAGGGCCAACAATGCTTCTAAATAATAGAATCTTTACTTAAAATTCAAGTAGCTGAGATTCAATCTAATCCAATGTTGTAACGCTGGTGTCAATTAATCAGATATTTATCAATGCACGATATACTCTTCTAATGCT
Organism: Gonocerus acuteangulatus; assembly: GCA_946811695.1. Lineage (NCBI taxonomy): Eukaryota > Metazoa > Arthropoda > Insecta > Hemiptera > Coreidae > Gonocerus > Gonocerus acuteangulatus. The sequence goes on from OX328128.1 coordinate 61,906,343, forward strand.
TGACAATTGATAAATATTTTCTACCAGTTACCGCATGCGAATAATCAAATAGTTCATATTTTGTGGACAGATCATTTTTGTACTCATATCTTTTGTATATGTTTTACTTAACTCGAACATCAATATATAAAAAACATCATATATATATATATATATATATATATATATATATATATATATATAAAAAGAAACATCATATATATATATATATATATATATATATATATATATATATATATGTATATATAAAAGAAATATATATATGTATTAAAAGAGATAACAAATAAAATTATACATAGAGGAAAAAAAATAAAAAAATATATATATAAAATATACAAGGGGAAAAAAAATAAGTACATATTAATGTGGTTATGTAGTCTATTATTTGTATTGATAGTGCTATACTGTATATTAGTATTAGTTTTAGTACAAATAGTTCTATTAGTAAGTAACATATTAGTAGTAAGCTATGATATTAGTAAAAAAAGAAAATTGAATACAAGTTTTCAAAATAACAGTTCATTGTCATGCACTGTCCTAAACACAAAATTACAAAACCGTTCACGACATATACACGACTCTCTAACATTACACTTGAGGGCGGTGAAGACCTAGATGTTTTCTGCCCTTAAACACCCAATCCATCCATCCATCGAACATCAGACGCATCCAAACATTCGAATCCAAACATCTAAGAAAAATAGTCAATCCTCCGTTCAACGAGATGTTGTTTTATCCAGATTCCAACGTTTTCATCCTAAACATTCCGCTCATCAAAATCCTGAGGTCCTCTGCCTATTGAGAGTCGCTCTCGGATTACACCCCCAATCCAAATCCACCGATTTTACTAGTCAACCAACTCGTCCAATCGCTTGTTATGGGAGCACTAGGTGTCAAGTTTCATTGGCAAAAAAACTTGTATATATAAATTTCAATGGGAGTCATTCTTGGTATCTAGCCGGTTGGAACGGTTTAGGTTTAAAATTTTGTTTCAAGAGTGCAAGCTCCATAGGCTCAATCGATTACTGTCTTAGAAATATTATCTCTGTATGCTTAATGAAATAAATATTCAGTACTTTTTCATTAATTTATATTCAGCTAATACGTTCCATTTTGTAATCTGGTGTTATTATTCTAAGAGATTTATTCATGTTTTTATACCATTCGACCAATGTATTATACATTATAATTAAACACTGTTCCAAAGCAAGTCTTCATTGGAGCATGAAAGTTCATATTTGATCCGAATTGGGTTGGGGGCTTTAGTAGATCTCCATAAATCTGCATAGCTCTGGAGCAAAGAGGATTATTCAGGAGGATGAGTCAAATGTAGTAATTCCGTGTCGGTTTAATGCAAGTTTCCACACCCCTTCCCATCTAGTATTCGGTAAAATTAAATGAAGAACGGATTTAAGTACCTTAAGCTAGAATACAGGTACTTCTTCATCATCACATTCTCCCTTATTGGAACATTTTAGAATCGGATTTTATTATTCAATGTATTATTATTTTCCTAGAACTTTAAAGCATGATTTTCAAGCTCTATTGAAATAAATGTTATTTTTCATTTTAATTACATCAATATTTCTTTTAAACACATTATCGTATAATAAATATATTTTGTTGAGCAGTTTTTAAATATTTTATATAAAATCATTTTTTAGTTTCTGTAGAGCTCAATAAATGAGTAAAAACTAAAAATAAATATAAATATAACCACTGTACAATAAATATAAGTTTAAAAACATTTTAAGTTTAAAATTCCGTTCCTAATACTTTCTTCTATATCCTTCCTAATACTACCTTCTATATCCTTCCTAATACCACCTTCAATATCCTTCCTAATACTACCTTCTATATCCTTCCTAATACCACCTTCAATATCCTTCCTAATACCACCTTCAATATCCTTCCTAATACTACCTTCTATATCCTTCCTAATACCACCTTCAATATCCTTCCTAATACCACCTTGTATATCCTTCCTAATACCACCTTGTATATCCTTCCTAATACCGTCTTCAATATCCTTTCTAGTATCGCCTTATCGTTAATATACAAAAATTCTAATTTATTTTGTGAATACATTTGTATTCAATATTGTTTTTGTTTTTTTTTGTAATCACTTGTTTTTTTAAATATTTGCAATAATTCGTGTGAATTTATTTGTATTCGCAGGAAAATTTGTGTATAAAATTGTATTCGTAATTTTATATTTAACATACGTGAATACAAATAAATTTATTTTCACACTTAGGAATACAAATTTATTTATTTTCGTATTTACAAATAATTTAAGAACGAATAAATTCGTATTTTTATTGATAAATAACGTTATACCCATGTCTGCATTCAACAGATAATTTTTTCGGTGTCCTGGAAGAATAAATAGAAAGAATATTGGTTTTGAACATAAAATGCTTCGTGTTCATGTATGCATGTGTAACATGTGGTAAATAATTTATACTTTAAATTAACCTGTTATTTCGCTTATTATGTATTAACCCTCTTTCTGTGTCAAAACTTTTGAGATCTAGGATTTCGGTGAATTATTGGGCAAGTCGGTTAGGCATCGAGTGACTTGTACATCGTGTGAACTTGTTAACCATAGGGGGGGGGGGGAGGAATTGAAGAACGAAAAGAAAATTGGGATTATGGAAAAGACGATGACTGTTGACTGGATTGTGGGCCTGTGGATGACAGGAAGAAAATGGATTCCCCTAAGGGAGAATGGATCAAGATGGATGCCTTTTCAGGAAAATACCCATCTTGGGCTAACTTAACACACCAAGGTAAAAAAAAAAAAAAAAAAATAAAAAATAACTTTTCTTTTTTACGTTTATTATAATCAGCTCAATTAATTAAAACTACATTTTGAACGGAAAAAGGCTGCAAGGCGGTTAATTACGCAACATCGTTTAAAAATGAGACTAACCGATATGAATACAAAATAAACAAAAATACGCCGTTCTGGAAGAACAATGACATAACTGCAAAAATAAATAAGACGCACATACCATACACTTAGTTTCACTCAGGCCTGCCGGAGGCAGTTCGACAGAACAACAGACAGACTATTTATTTGTCTTCTAGAATAACGAACAATATTTTGAGAAACAATAACGTAACCCAATAGCGTAACTCCACCTAAGCGTTGAACTCAATATACCATTATTTTCTATCACTTACACACTTTTTCTATTATACGTTCTATAAAACTTCAAATCATTTATTTACTGTTCTGTAAACTTGAAGGTTTTGCATTTACGTCACTGAACGCCGAATATATATTCTCTTTTAATTTTTTAATGCGTTAACACTCTTTCTGGGCTGTGGGTACGCTTCGACTACGGGTGCAGGATTGTCTTCGGAGAAATGGAAGGGCTACCACTATTCTAGCTCGAATTACGAGGCAACATGGGCTTGATTGCGAACACAACCTGAAGGAGGAGGTGAATGTTTGGAAGAGTGGTGGTGGCGAGCAAACCCCCCGGGGCCAGAGGGCGATGCACCAGACATGCAGTTTGGCAGGACTGGGTGCAATAAACGCATTCAAGGCCTCAACTCGTCGGGCTTACACCTCCCAAACTCAGCCCAGGTGCATTTGCAGAAAAACCTGATCGTCAGGCCAGCTTTTCGAACCTCTCTGGAGAATATTATTCTACACCAAGGTTTCGCCAAGGCTTAAAACTCATGATAGTATGCCTTGTCCACCTTTTTACTATTGCTGAAAGTTATTGGCAACCAATTTGTGGGGTATTATAGTGGCATTTGGAGGAAATTTCACTGTGGGAAATAGCTTCTCCGCGGACGATATCCTGACACACACGATCCCGACTGACTAGTCTATTATATAAAAATGAATCGCTAAATGTGTTGGTAAGCGCAAATCTCGAGAACAACTGAACCGATTTCGCTAATTCTTTTTTTATAATATTCCTTGAACTACGAGGATGGTTCTTACGGAGAGAAAAATTAAAAAAATTGCTGAAAAAGTCTAAAAACAACACTTTTCGGGTCTTTTTCACTTCCTTAACCCAAATTCATTTTTAAATAAAAACATATGTTCTCAATTATAATATTTTTAACAGTTAACGTATTTGGTTATTTGTGTATAAGCAAAAAAATTTAAATAAACAAGAACATGTAATCACTAGGTGACATTAGAATCACATGTTAATAATGCAATTTAAATTAATTTATATTTGCATTAACGAAGTAAAAAAGGTATATATTGCATACAAAAGATTCGTAATAATACTTAAAGGTCAATTTGAACTTTAATACCATACCATAAAGTGTTAGTGGAGGGGTTCTGGGAAGCCAAAACTATTGAATGACATTAGTATCGTATAAATATTAATGTCAATATTTGTTCAATATTTATACGATGGCAACATTACTCAAAAACAAATTGACTATGGTAAAATGTAAATTGTCTGTGGTAAAATGTCACTTGAAATGTAAAGATCTCTTTGCTGTGAATCTATAATATTACTAAATCTAAAACCACAAATTTCTATAAAATTACTAAAGTGTTGTGTGTTTGTGACTTACTAAATATGCCTCCTATAAGGCGGTGGACAAATTTAGGCTGAAGAACCCGAAATGCAACGCATCAAATTAATTATCAATCTAATCCCCCGGGGGCGAGGATAGCTCAGTGTTAGAGCACTGGACTCATATGCTGGAGGACCTGAGTTCAAATCCCGAGCAAACACTAAAGATTTTTTCTTTTAGTGTTTTCGCTCATGGGTGGAATTCGGCCTCCCTGACCGTCCCTAGGCCAACCCAGCCTTTAATTAATTTAATAATGGGTACCTTGGTGCTAATGACTGTAGCAGTCGAAGCACCAAGGGGAAAATCAGGTGGCCGGAGCATAGTACTGACCACACGATCTCCCTAGTGTGCCGTATGGTCATGAATCAGATACCTCTACAGTATCTGCCCCTCAGGGCCCTCGTGGCCTGTTACGGGACTGATTTTTTTTTAATCGTACTGCCCAGGAACTTGAAGATCGCAATGAACGTGAAAGAATTTGGTTAAGACAGACCCGCGAAGTGCGACATTCGACTAATAATGGTGCAAGTTTGAATCGAGCTGCTGTGAATTCATTACAGTGTTTGTAGCTGTGTTGGTTGCTATTGGACCTATGAACGCAGTTTGACTATAAACAAATCCCAGGGCAGTCATTAAGTGTTTTTTTTTCTGTGTTTTAAGGCATGTCAGCCACACGGGCGATTTATGCCTTGATTGGGGTGACAGATAGCGCCACCACCACCGACACGACCCGACCAGGCGAGGGCACGCCCACCGATATCGCAGGCCCCCCACTAGATGAGGGTTTAGAGTATACTACAGATATTACATGTCATGAGCTTGTGACCGAGGGTCTGTTCGGTGGGACCAGGCCGACCAGACCGTCCAAGCTCATGGACCCTTTGGTCCTGAGGGCCCACGACACCAGAAGACCCACCCCCACCCGACCGGCACCATGCCGGAGCAGGGACACACCCACCTCCCCAATCAATAATAGTTAATATTTAAATGAGGCTGATTCTATGGATTAATATGTTTTAGAATTAATTATAATGAAATTGTTGCTATTTAATTCACATGTTACAGCAAATATATTTCTAAAATGACATCATAAAATTTACTTTTAGATTTTTCTTTTAGTAATATTTTAACTAGTTAAATTTTTGAAATTAATTGGGTATTTTTTAGAAAAAGTAATAATTTATTGACTTGAATGGGACTGTTACCTAAGATTTCCTCGAAATCTGATGAAAGCCGAAGTTCATCTCTTTGTTCTTTATAAATTCGACACTCAATAAAAATATGCTTGACAGTTATAAATACTCCGCATGTTGGGCAAATGGGCTGTGCCTCTCTGGTCATCAGATATCCATGAGTCAATCGGGTATGACCAATGCGCAGTCGAGCCAGAGCAACCTCATCCTTCCTCTGGCCTGTAAAAGAAGTCTTCCAAGCCCTGACTCCTGCTTTAATTTCCCTTAGTTTGTTATTGTTCTGGTCGTACCACTTAGCTTGCCAGGAAATCCACATCTTGGACTTTATGTGTGCGTGAATATCTGAAAAGGGGACTTTTTTGTATGGTATTCCATTAGAAACGGCTGCCTTTGCTGCCCGGTCTACTTCCTCATTTTCGGTTATGCCACAGTGACCAGGAATCCAAGAAAAGACAACTGAAACATTGCTTGCTCTGAGTGTTTCTAGGCATTCCAAAATGTTGACAACAAGTGGATGGTCAGAAAGAGGGTTATTTATTGCTAGGAGTGCTGAGAGTGAATCGGTGAAGATTGATACGTGTCTTTCCTGAGGGGTTATTGTAGATAATGCTTTGTAAATAGCTAGAAGTTCAGCGGTAAATATGCTACTAATTGAATCTAATTGGAATTTATCTGATCTGATTTCACAATTGAATGCCGCTCCGACCCCGAAGTCATCTTTGGATCCGTCTGTGAATATATGAGTTGATGGGGGAAGTGATTTTTTTAGTTTAATGTACTCTTTCTGAAATATAATAGGAACAGTGTTTTTCTTAAGGAATTTTGTGAGAGACAAATTAACTTTGGGTTGGGGTAATTTCCATGGCTCCTTTGCTGGGGTACAATTAAACAATATTTCTGTAGGGGTTAAATCAAGTTCTGGTAAAAGAGCTTTAATTCTTCTTGGAAATGATCTTTTGATGTTATTACTCCGCCTGTGAGGGTGAATAAGTTGAAAGTTAGGAGAAAAATAATAATTTAAAGGGTGATTAGGGGACGCAAGAACATTATAATAAAAGGAAACTGCCAGGAACATTCGTCGATATTGCAGCGGAGGTTCTCCTGCCTCAGCACACACGCTGATGACAGGACTAGACCGGAATGCACCAGTCACCAATCTCAGGCCTGAGTTATGGATACTCTCTATCATGTTTAATACTCTCGGGGAAGCGGAATCATATGCTATACACCCGTAGTCGATTTTTGATCTTATGTAGCTCCGGTATAATGTCATCATACTTTTCCTATCAGCACCCCAAGATGTGTTAGTAAGGCATTTCAGCAGATTTAAAGATCTATTGCAATTATTTCTCAAGGATTTAATGTGGCCAACCCAATTTAAAAATCTATCAAATAATACACCCAAATAACGAACGATATCTTTCTTTTGGATTATTTGATCGTTAATTCGCAGACTGAGTTGTTCACTAACTTTCCTTTTTGTAAACAATATACTTTCAGTTTTTGAGGGAGAGATGCGAAAGCCACGATTTAGAAACCAATTACTGATTTTGTCCAAATTCTGTTGCATCGTTTCATATAAGTAAACAGCCGACTTGTCCGCAAGATATATAACTAAGTCGTCGGCGAATAACATGGATTTAACTGGTAAATTACTGTGATGGAGAACAGTACCCCGCCTTGAGGAACACCGTTTTCTTGCTTGAATTCTTCAGATAGAACAGATCCACACCGAACTTGAAATGTCCTTTCTTTCAAATAATTGATAATAAATGCCAGCATGTGCCCCTGTATCCCTATTTCCTCTAGGCGATCAATAATATAACGCCGCCATACACGATCAAAAGCGTTTTCCAAATCGATAAATACTGCAAGCACTTTTTTATTATTATTGAATGATTCATTTATATCAGTTTCAAGTCTAACAAGGTTATCCCTGGTACTTCCTAAATCCACTTTGCCACGACTCTAGTAAACCTTTTGACTCTATGATCCATTTTAGCCTATTGATAATCATTTTTTCCAGTAATTTACAATCTGAGCAAGTTAGGGAGATGACGCGATAACTAGCGGCTATATCTGTAGGCTTGTCTTTTTTGGGTATAGGAAAGTTTACGGATTTTTTCCAGATATTTGGGAAGCTACCTGACAAATAGATTTTATTTAAAAAAGCGAGAAATATTTTTTTATTGTTTGGGGTCAGATTTTTAATCATACTAATTGTGATGTTATTAGGACCTGGTGTAGTATCTTTCCGCGATCTGAGCGCAAAGAGAAACTCGCTGAAAGAAAAGGGGTTATTTAGAGAATCTAATGGATTTGTGTGTATTTCAATGGGGATAGCTTCTCTATTTGATTTAATTTGTAGAAAGTTGACATTATAGTTTTCATTTGATGTGACATGTTGGTAATATTTACCGAGTTCATCTGCTATATTCTTAGGATCAGTATAATCGGAGTTTCCATTCTTCAATATATCACAGGGGCATTGTGACCGCGACCAGTTATTTTTCTAACTGTGTTCCATATCTGAGCTGAAGGAGTGTTAAAGTTTATCTGAGACAGAAAATGTATCCGCGATTCTTTTTTAGATTTTCTAATTATATAACGGGCATTTGTTCCAGCTTGCGTATAGTCACTAAGATGTTCTGTGCAGGGGCTCGCTTTAAATTTTCTGAGGGCTTTTTTACGCGCTTTAACAGCTTGGTCGCATTCATTTGACCACCAGGGAACAATAACTTTGCTTGGATTCGATTTGGTTTTAGGAATTGATTGTGTTGCAGCGTTATTTAAAATCTGAATTATTGCACACGTGATTTCGTTAATATTGGAGTTGTCTAGGTTTATGTCAGTGAGTTGGGCTAGTTCTTCATACTTGTTCCAGTTGGCTTCTTTGATTTTCCATCTAACAGGTCGTTGGACGGGCGCCAGTCTATCAATGAAATCTAAGATTATAGGGAAGTGATCGCTTTGGTACAAATCATCTGCTGTCCTCCATCTGCATCTACTAATTAGACTAGGGCTAATGATGGACAGGTCTATAAAGGTTTGTGAAGCAGAAGTTCTATTGATCTGTGTGGGTGAGTTACCATTAAGTATTGATAGACCGCTCCTATCAAGGAAAGTTTCTACGATTTTACCTCTCGTGTCGAGAAATGATGAAAACCAAAGGGGTTTACTACTATTGAAATCACCGAGTAATGTTAAAGGTGTTGGTAGCTGAGAAAATAAATCCATTAGTTGTTGAAGAGTGAATGATTGTCCAGGAGGGAGATATATAGAACATACAGTAAAGGGAAAAGGTTTGAATATCCGAACCGCAACTGCTTGTAGCTGAGTAGCGAGAGGGACGCGTTCTGAGGGTACAGCTTCAGAAACTAGTACGGATGTCCCGCCACACGCAATAAGGCCACCGCTGTAAATAAAATTATAACTTTTAAAACCCTTGAAGATTAATTGATCGGATTCCTTTAGATGGGTTTCTTGAAGACATAATATGTTAAAGGAGAAGTCTTTGTGTAATATGGATAGTTCATGTTTCTTATTAATCACTCCGTTGATGTTCCATTGAATAATACGCATTTGGAGTAGGGAGACATAGTTCTATAGTACTGAGATTCAATGTACACAAAAACATACAACTATACAGTATGTATACAAGACAATTATATACACACTTCTGAATTATACATAAAGTATTCCAGTTTATGTTAATCAGAGATGCATGGAAATACTTTTTATGAGTATTTATTTCATTAAGTGTTTGTGGTATTAATCTAGGAAACCCATGTCTCTCGCATGGTCACTTGTATGTTGCCTGTTCCCGTGTTGGAAAACCATCTGCTCTGTTTATTTACGCGTCAGGTAATGAAAAAAAATATCGTGTACCATTAAGTACTACTATAAAAATGAACCTTAATTTAGAATAAGTAAAAATAAAATGAAATATAATAAGTAGGTATCATAATAAGAAATCTGATATTGTAATTTTGATTGTGATTTTTTAGTGACTATTAAAATAATTTTAAGTGTTTTATAATTTTTATTTTTTGACATAATGTAATTGTCGACTTATTAAGTTTTTTTTTCTTTTTTTTAATATTACTAGCTGTCCGGGTGTCAAATAGCAGAATAAGTATTAAAAAAAATTTAAAGAATTGACTGTTAGGCGGTACGAAGTTCGCTGGGTCAGCTAGTTCCTCTATAAAACGCTGTAACTAACTCCACTGAGTTAATCTCCAATGATTTTATTTCACAACCTATGAAAATTCCACGGTTTCGATAGTACGGTAACCACATAGGTTAAAGGCCGTAGCAACGGAATTCTCGTGTACCAAAAGTCCGGACGTACCCGAACCGTTACAGTTTTAGCGTCAGACTAGGCCATAGCTAAGACTTATCCATGTCAAAAAGACCTCAACCTGTCAACAAGTCAGTGGAAGTGTGAGGTCCCTGGTATTATGAACGTTTTGTAGATATGTATATATCTTTTTTGCAATCATAATGAAATCTAATTCACCCTATTAATTAAATAAACACATCATTATTTCTAATTTTATTTAATTATTTTTCTTTATACATATTTCTATTTAATTTTTGTTTCCTTTACGATCTATACCTCATACATACATACTATACTTATATAATTGTCTGTAGCAACTACTATTATACAGGAATTATCCGGAATTATAATAATTATTATTATTATACAGGTAGCATCAGCTTAATACAGGAAATTAAATGCTCTTCGCTTTAGATGCGGAGCATCATCATAAATAAATATCTCAGAACTTACATAGATTTGACTTCACCATAAAATTGGCTGGTTTCAGCAAGATATGGTGTTGTGGTATTAGATGCACTGGCTTTATTAGATGAAAAACTTGCAACCAGCGGATCTGGGGTGAAATCTCAACCTTGCAAGTTAATATGTGTGTGCATTATCCTTATTTTCATACGGTGTTTTAATAATTTTTAAATTCTAAAAATTAGTTCGCATTCATTAATTCATCAAAAACTTAGCAAGCATGACCACACCTTTGTATAAAATAACCAATATGTAAAACTTTGAACTAAGGAAGAGAGAAACACCTTGTAAATTCTTATTTAAATAAGTTAAAATATAATATATTGGAGCACTGCAGTATACAATAAAATGTCGTGTTATAATTTATTGGGGCTGGGGTTTTTGAAAATGAGTTCTCCAAAAAAAGAAGGCCTTTGGCTTTGATTGTTTTTATTTTGCACTAGAAAAGGTACTAGTACTGTATAGGAAAGAAAAGGGTGGTAACCTATCCAGAAAACGGTGAAAAGTTATGCAGTGCACACTCACGGCCCAAAGCCATAACAACAACAAACAACAAATATACATGAACAAAACTTGTCCTTTATTTTGTAATTGTACAGGCTAATTGGGGCTCATCTAGAAGTTATAGAAATAATAAAATAAATAAAACTCTAACGTTCAAATTTACTTAAATTCAATGTATATTGCATTTTTTAAAACTATTATTTTTTTCAAAGGTTCCTTGTCTACCGTTTTTACATGATGGGATTGTACGAACATGTCCAATATATGGATGGTATCAATCGAAAGACAACGAGAACAAATTAGGTATCACTGTTTACGATACTTTCTCCGTTAACATTTTACTGATTACTTATAAATTTCCTATTATTCATTCCTCGGAGATTTTAATGTGTCATTAGATTTCTGAACGATTAAACAAATTTCCAATAACTGTGGACTAGAATTAGATGGAAATGTAACTTGAGTATTTTAAAAAAACCTTTGATTAAGAAGATCTCATTACGGCAATTTTGTTTTTTCATAACACATTTATGAGAATATGAGGGGTAGGAATACTACTAGAAATAAGGCATGATAACAATCCTCAGAGAGAGGTACACTACACCAATTTCTGTCTACTGGTAGGTGACACCTTCCTGCCTACCGGTACACCACCACATTTTTTCCGCTGCTAGTTCACACATTTCTGCCTTCATGTACACCACACGATTCTGTCTACTGGTATGCCACCCCTTTCTGCACACCAAAAAATTCTGTCCGCTGGTAGTTCACACCTTTCAGCCTACAGGCACTCCACCAAATTCTGTCCGCTGTTAGTTCAAACCTTTCTACCTACAGGCACACCACCAGATTCTGTCCGCTGGTAGTTCACACCTTTCAGCCTACAGGTGCACCACCAAATTCTGTCGGCTGGTAGTTCATACCTTTCAGGCTAGAGGTACGCCACCAAATTCTGACCGCTGGTAGATCACACCTTTCAGCCTACAGGTACACCACCAAATTCTGTCCGCTGGTAGTTCACACCTTTCAGGCTTCAGGTAAAGCACCAAATTCTGTCCGCTGGTAGTTCACACCTATCAGCCTACAGGTACACCACCAAATTCTGTCTACAGGTAGGTCACACCTTTCCGCCTACATGTACACCACGCCATTTTGTCTACTGGTAGGGGACACCTTTCTGCCTACAGATACATGCCACCATTATATCTATGAGTAAGCCTCTCCTTTCTACCTTAATCTGCACCCCTTTCTGTCTACAGAAACATCATGGCTTTCTGTCGACTCTTACAACATTCCTTTCCGTCTACTGGTATATCACCCAATTCAGGTTACTAGCGCGCAATTCTTTTTTTGTTTAAAGACACATCACTTCTTGCAAGGTACTGAGATATTACTTTATTTCGTCCGCTACTACATAACCTTTTATCTTTGTACAAATACAATAGTGCTATTGCTACTAAATGTTCCTCTATTGATACATTATATTTAGGTTACGATTAAACTTGGACTCGAATTGACCGTGGAATAATCAAGGTGCTTCGCCTCCACCTGCAAGCAATAACTAGTACCTTAGCGGCACGCTATTCGTCACTGTCCTGGATGTGCATTAGGAATGATGACGAGGTAGTTTCTGATTGGATTTTTAAGACTCCAACTGGTACGAGCTGGTCAGAGGCAGGGGCTAGGGCGGATAACGGTAAAACGTCTGGAAGCGGTGTCAGCTGCAGCATGAGCTGAGGAGCATTAAGCCGGCGGCGGTGGGTGGGGTCGACGACCTGAAGATGGCTGTATGCAACTCACTCCCCTGGATGCACCGACATGCATCCTACTTACCCGCAAAGTCTCCTTCCAAAACCCCCTCTACAGTATATCCATTAAATTTGCCACTGTGATCAAACCAACTTTCAGCTTCTTCAATGCTCACCTTCGACTCTCAGCACATTTAGTATATATGAACTTAGCACATTATTTGTATACATGAACTTGTGAGAACCCTGCAATTCCTTGGTCGTTCAGTTTTACCTTAACTTTCCCATATTTTCGGATTTTTCCCTTTAGTTTTAGGTTCTCTTTACCGAGAAAATTCATTTGATACCCCACATGACGGGTTTCGGAATGAATGATGGGTTTCAGAAGTAACAACAAGTACTAAACGGGCAACCCCCCCCCCTCATGGGAGTAGAGTCAAACAAAAATTGTCATGATTTTTCGATTTTTTCCCCTTTTGTAACACCCTTATGACTATCATCCTGCAATTGCCCGAAATAATTTTGATAAATGAGTCGTTGAGTCGTATAAATTGAGATTTTCATTCACCTATGTCTCAGAGTCCCTTCAATGTAGACTTATGAAACTTTCGCATTTTACTCACATCTAGCAGTACAATACCCGTGTAAAAGTTCATCTATCTTTAACTGTTTCAACGTTACGTTCAAAAATGTACCAATTTTGATGAAATTTGGCCCAAAAATCGTTCGTCTAATTTGAAAGGTCAAGTTCGTTAACCAGTAGAATCCGTCCACCGAAACATGGTTTTGGTCTGGGGTGTAAGTAAACCAAAACCTGTCTATGTGCAACAAACAGAAATCATTGCTCAAGGTTAACTATCAACTAATATTTAAATTAAGTAACATAAGTTTAAAAATTCTAATATTCAATAATATATCATTTTGAAGACAATAATTTATCACATAAAGGCTTAATAACAGCTATTATAAGCATACATTTATAAAATAAAATTCCAAACATTATTTGACATCTGTGGCGTTAATATCCTAAAAGGTTAAAAACAACATGGTTTTTGAATCGAAAGTCGCGCGAAAAATTTTTTTAACGCTTACGTTTTCGAGTTCATATCGTCGTTACAAATGCAAAGGTCGAATTTGAAAATCACCACTTTCCAGAGTAAAAAAACTTTTATACATTACTTTGCTTTTGGACAGTCAAATAGTCGGCAGATGCGACTTACTCCCCCCTGGTGGTTACTTTCCCCTTTCACTGAGTGAATTTAGATTCGAGAGTTTGCCGTCCACCATTTCGATAGCAATCAGTATAGATTGAAAATGAAAAATGCGTTTTTTTCACATTCAATGCTTTTGTATCGACGATATGCTACCTGTTTTATAGGTTCCTTGGCATAGTAAAACGAATGAAACTATTTTTAAGGCGATATCTGTAATCCTTTTTGAGAAAAGTGGGGGAAAACGTTCGTAACTCATTTTCGGTTTGGGTACTTAAAACATTGGGATTCAATTGAGATCATTTATGTATGTTCGTAATTCATCTGAACTAAGATGTTCTAATTTTTAGTTAGATTTGGAGTAAAGGAAGTATACGAAAATAAAATGTTATTAATGGACGGAGAAGTTTAGAGATTTTCGTAAATATTTTGAGAACGGTTGGGAAATCGTGGTAAGTGGAAGGTCACATTTTCTAGGCTGTTAAACGAAAGCTTACTTAATGTTCTACAAAAAATTTTCTTTAGTAGTTTTTGATTTGTTCTTTTGAACGGTTTTTGTCATTGTCAAAGTCGCTTTTGAATTGGTTGTTTTTGTTTTAAATTGCATTTATCAGTAAAATTAGTATTTTAGTAAAAGAAGGCAAGAAAATGAGAAACGTATTTGTAATAAGTTAAGAGTGGCTGTGGCTTATCATGATAGCATATACATACGTTTGTTTTTAATTCGCCTATCTACTTAACCTTCCTCATACTGCTACAACTCAAGTTGTCATTATTTCTTATTTACATTACATTACGTAAATGACAACGAAGTTTTGGTTGTTTAGATTGAGCCTTCTTTGCAGTAGTCGAAGAGGGAGTGAGTACGTTTTCAGTATATATTTATATTGAGCCTTCCTTCAGAATGAGGATTAAGAATTATGCGCTTCTGTGTAAGTTGGCTACCAGTCCAGGCAACGAATGCTTGAAAACAGCTAGAGGTAGAAATTTTTGGAACACAATTTTTGACTTCGTAACTATGTTTAGGCTGGATAGGAGGTGAACATATCAAAAGTCCTCGCCTGTAGCCTTTGTGCCGGGGAAGGGGGGGTTTAGAAGGTCCCATTTTTCGGGTTTTCACTTATATCTCGGAAACCCTGCGTCCTAGCAACATGACTATTCTATAACAAATGAAAGCTGATTAAATTTCCTACAAGTTTTATTGCATAAAGTTTTTCGAGATATCATTAGGCTTTGAAATATCCGCTTTTGAATGTCGGTCATTTTGGGGAAAAACACTTTCGTGCCATATTTTTTCCCCCTTTTTGACGGGATAACTCTTCAACGATGAACCCAAAAAATAAATAACGGTTATAGGGTTGTAGAGTATTGCATTCCCTTCAATAATATATATTACTTTGCTATTTTATGTATTTTCCTTCAAACGTAAAAATAATTTCAGTCTTCATCGTGAAATCTGAAATTTAGGGACTAATAGTCCAGGTAACTAAGATTTATAGATGGAAATGTTTGGAACACAATCTTTGACTTCATAACTTTGTTTCGGCTTGTTAGGAGGTCAACGTATCAAAAGTCCTCGTCCGTAGTCTTTGTGCCGGGAGGAAGGGGGGGTTTAGAAGGCCCCTTTTTTCGGTTTTTCACTTATATCTCGGAAACCGTGGGTCCTAGTGACATGACCATTCCATAACAAATGAATGCTAATTAAATATGCTGCAGGTTCTATTCAATTAAGTTTTTCGAAATATCCGCTATTAAATGTCTGTCATTTTGAGAAAAAACACACTTTTTGGTATTTTTGACCGGATAACTCTTTAACAATAAACCAACAATAAAAAAAATAAATGCCGTTTATAGGGTTGTAGAGCATTACATTCCCTTCAAGAATATATGTAACTTTACTATTTTATGTATTTCCCTTCAAACATGAAAACAGTTTTAATGTTTATCGTGATATCTGGCGACAACTGACTAATGAACCTTTCAATTTCTCACCATTTCCAGTCAATGTATAGTCCAAAATATGCTTCATTATGTAAATATAGTGAGTACATACGTCCAGTACTCACTATATATATAATATAGCACAAAATATATAATTTTGGGCCCATTGAACTGTTATTCAAACTCAATTAGGTGCGTATATAACGTTTGAAAGAAAATACATAAAATAGTAAAGTAATATATATTATTAAAGCGAATGGAATGTTCTACAACCCTATAGCCGACATTTATTTGTTAGGTTCATCGTTGAAGAGATATCCGGTCGAGAATATAAAAATGTGTGTTTTCCCCCAAAATGACCGACATTCAAGAGCCGATTTTTCGAAGCCAAATGATATCTCGAAAAACTTTATGTAATAAAACTTGTAGGAAATTTAATCAGCTTTCATTTGTTATAGAATGGTTATGTCGCTAGGACGCAGGGTTTCCGATATATAAGTGGAAACCCGAAAAATGGGAGCTTCTAAACCCCCCCCCCCTCCCCCCCGGCACAAAGGCTACGGGCGGAGACTTTTGATACATTTACCTCCTATCTAGCCCAAACAAAGTTACGAAGTCAAAAATTGTGCTCCAAAAATTTCCATCTATAACTGTTCGTTGACTGGACTGTACTTTCAGTTTCCTGTGATGCTAATCTATTCCATTTCTTCGAGATGTTGTTCGAGTAGCTGTTGGAATTTTTCACGAAATACTTAAAAAAAACTATTCATTTCTATTCTATGTTTTCCAAATGTCACTAGGAATAAGTACGAAACCGCACTAAGATGGCGCAGTTCCTGCGAGTTGGACGTTTTTATTACTTTACAGAGTGTCTACTGCAAGAAAGTCACGACATGAAAAAGTCATGATTATGAAACGAGGTCACGAACTTTCATTTTTTCAGTGTCTAATGTGATTTCGGGACTTCCGTGCATTCCTACTTATCTCTGATTGCGTATGGCGACGAAATTCTATCTGCCTTTCCCACCTCCTTACTCTGCTAGATCCTTTCTTCTACCATTTACACATCAATTAGCCAGTAATTACATATATTTTTATTTGTCTTTATTTTTTATGTTCAGAGTATTTCATGCAGGCTTAAATATTGAAATTGTTTTAATTTACTAAATAATGAACATTGACAATACATACTTAGGTAGTCATATTTTTAGAAATTTTGGTTCTGCTACTATTATTAATATTTTCTAGGCTGTTAAACTATATTCATTCTAAAATATTTAGTATCATCCTTTCATAACTTTTAAAATTAATGTAACAATTATCTTTATCATATGATAAAGATAATTGTATAAAATGTACATCATATTATGATGTATTTAAAGTTTATAAGTATCTATGTAAAGTTACAACTAATTTTAAGATAAAAGGTTGAGGCTTTTTGTTTTCAAGTGAAATTATTTTCTTATTAAAAGGGATGAAATTTGCATATCAAGTCATGAAAATTTCATGAAACTGGCTTTAGAAAAAGTTGTAGTCAGCCTGGTTTGATACTTTAATTAATGATTGTTTAGCTTGCTATTATAAATATGTAGGTAAATACGTATGTAAAATTACATATATTTACCGTCTATCTATGTAAAACCATCTAAAATGATATATCATCTATTAATGAACAATTTTACCAAATGTAATGCTCTTATCGCCAAACTGACAATGAATAAATAAGGATGCGAAGCGCTAATATGTTGGAGAATAAGTTTTCATTTGATTTCCACGATGGGAATTTGAAATTAGTTGCTTTGGACGGAGACTAATCCAGCATTTCTCTGCATTGTTGCACTCCGAGGATTGCAATAAAGTGCATGACGATGATTCCCACAACTCTAAGGGCTGGAGGTTAATTAAAACTGCTAGTACTATCGATTCATCACCCAGGCGTGCCAGATCTAATTTAATCACTAAAATTCCTGGGTTGTCAATTTTCAATTGCTATTATTAAAGTACAGCGTGGCAACATTTTCTAGAGAAAGTTTAAAATATGTTGGATAAGCAAAAGAAAATGTTATTATTCATGTGGGATTGTTAATTTCATGAGATTCACATTTACGCCAGTTTAATTATTTTGTTGTAAGAAAACATCTAGAAGCGATTTGGTAATTTCTTTCAGTCTTATGATGTAAGAATTTAATGCATATTTTGTTAGTCTACAATTCTCTTGCGAGAATTTGTCTTACGTCTAGAGAAAAAAGGGTCATTCACGAATTCGCGGGCGAAGTTGTATTATTCATTTTTTGGTTGAAACTACTAGTTTCTTTTATTAAAGTACTCCATGAAGTAATTTTAAAACACTTTATCTCCTCTTCTTCTTCAATTAGCTAGCATCCCGGGGAGATCTTTAGCCACCTCAACCAGCTTCCTCCACGCCTGCCTATCTTATGCGGTGGCTTCTGGGTTTATCCTTCTTTATCAAGTCAGTCCAAATTAAATTCGTCCTTCCTCTTGGTCTAGTTCCTAATACTGAGGGATTCTTTGTTAAGAAGAGAGGACCGGATGGATGACTCCTTGCCACATGCCCTACCCAGTGCAAAATATTTTCTTTAATATCCAAAGATATTTATAGAGTGGAGCGTAGAGAGAGCAAGGAGGAAGAGCATAGCGAAAAACGTTGCTATGCCAACTGGGTTGAAATGGATGCAATGATCTCTGCTTTGCCAGAGATGATCTCTGTTTTCTTCCATTTATCCACAGCTCTTGGATTTCTATACTATGCTCTTTGCTCTCTCTACGCTTTCCCTATCGAGTAACCTAAAGCGTCCGATTGCTTCGTTTCAGATTGCTTCGTTTCAGATTGATAGACTCATTTTAGTGTTGAAATACTTAATTAATATACCTACTCGACTGAGACCTCAAAGAAAAGAGAGAATTTTGCTTAAAATGATCCCATTAATAATTTAGTGTAATTGACTATAGTGAACTGATATGTACCTTTAAATGTAACTGTGAGTGTTTCAATTAAAATTCTGTATAATTAATTCAAAGTCATCGTAATTTAAATGCATGGGAGATGAACGGCACTCATATAACATTAATTATAATTAAATACAACATGACATTGATTAATATTTAACTTCTATTCTATTCCTTATATTTCTCATGATCAACGCAAACAATACGCTGGCTAAAATGAATAAATTACATATCCAGAATTTTTTACACTAGGAAAATTACTCTATGGTCAATCCATATGAAGTGCTCCAAAAAAAAAATAAAATAAAAAATAAGTTGGTTGTTCGACCATTTTTAAATTTTTTTATTTTTTCATATGTTTTTACTAAACAAACGGGAGGTTCAAAACAGATTATTTTAAAATTTTATCCTATATCGTTTACGTGTGGCGGCAATTTTTCTAGTGAATTACACAGTGATTTTCCGCTTTGATGACGTTCGCGTTAAATTCATTATCTCTGGACTGCATTATACTACAAGATTGGAAGTGGAATAATATTTCTGAACTTGGTTCAGAGTCATATATCAATGCTGACATTTTTACTCTACTTTGTTATTATATAGGAATACATAATGTGTAAGAATCATGGATTTTTATCCAGTCAGTTCCAGAGTAAAAATTTCAACATTGATATATGACTAAGGCCCAGGGCACACGGTGCGACTGTTCTGCAACTCGAGTTGCAAACTAGTTGCGTCTGAAACTAGTTTGCAACTGAAATGAAACTTCTTTCTGCTCACGGTGCGACTTTTCTGCAATTAGAGTTGCAAACCAGTTTCGTATGAAATTATTTTGCAACTGAAACAAAACACGCGAGTTTATTGGCTTGTTGTAAATCAATTGCCCAACATTTTCGCAAGTGGTGTGTTTATTTAGTGAGCTAAGTGTTTTTTTGTAAGAACTTGCGATGCCAGACTCACAAGGGGAGTATACAGCGATGGGGTCACCGATCTGGACCATTTTTTTTTTCTGGTGATTCTACACCGAAACATAGTCATAAAATAGACATCCGTTTTTAAATCCAAAATTGCTTCACGTTAAGTTCTTGATGGCACATGTTGTTATTGGCTATATGGCTTAAATACACTTTACTTAAAACTGCCTTTATTTTTACATAACCCAACATAACGTAGCTGAAAAACATATGTAATAAATAAACGTTTTTGTAACTAAGCAACCGCAAATATCGATAGAATGCAAGGCTGTCCGACGAAAGTTTCGTACAACTCAAATGCAACGCAACTGCAACCGCGGGCCGCATGTCACTGGTTTGAAATCGTCAAAAACAAGTTGCGTCGTGTGCGCCTGTCCATTGAAATACATTGCCGAAGTCACAAAACAGTTGCGCGTGCAACTGGTTTGCCACTGGAGTTGCAAAACAGTCTCAGCGTGTGCGCTGGGCCTAATGAATCTAAGTTTCCACAGCACTCGATCTTTAAATGAGAGGATATTTGTGAGACTGTTTGTCTTTCTCATGGGCGTATATAGAAAATAATTTCGGGAGGGGCTGGGAAAATTTCGGGGGGGGGGGCTGAGACCATTTCCGTGTAATGGAATACTAATAATTTAGAACTTGGAATAGTTTTAACCTACTAAAACGTTATTACACACAAAATAAAATATGTTTCATGAACTAAGTGATCTTATTAAATTTATTTTTAACGGTTTATGACACATTTTTACCACTCAACTCGAAATTTCGGGGGGGGGGAGGGCTGGAGCCCCCTCCTTAAATACGCCCATGGTCTTTCTGTTTGTTCCTTATACAATGAGATATTAACTAAGACAAGACACAGAAATTAACGTAACATCACTCTATAATATTAGCATATTGTCAGTTGTTTAAAAAGTAAAGTCCAAAGCTAAATACACTATCCCCTCCACTGCTGCTTTCTCATATCTGGTTGCCGATAACTGCAATGTATCAAGTTCGAGTTACCTTGTAGGACGATTTTTTTCTTATTGTATTCTTTTGGTACTTTATTTGCGTTATTAGATTTTAATATTATTTATTTGCTTTCTAGTTTATTTTTGCTTTTTATGCACTAACTATAAGAACACTTATTATTTAACTGTTTCATAAAACAGGTTTTTTATTCTGTTTATGTATATCTATATCTAAATATATTAAAATTGCATGCTGTTTAAGATATTTACATTATTTCTCAGAGTCATACTTTTACAGCATAAATTTCATTGATCTTCCTTAATTTTCTTGTACATAACATAAAGTAGGTGCAGTATGGCTCGCTGGGCAACAGCTATTTTACATGAAGTAGGTGTAACAAGGCACGCAGACCCCCAAAACCGATGTTGTTGAGTATCACGTTTGAACTAACATCTTTTTATACATAATTAGTTGTAGAATACTCCTCTAATATTGATTTCCCATTTACTAGTTCTGATTACAAAACACCTTTAAATTGAACGTTTTCTCACTGAGTAAAAATCTCACAGTTTTTAGTAAAAAGTAAAACAATATTTTATACGACTTATTTTATTCCTGAAAAATTGTAATTGCCTAGAAAGTCTTTTGTGTATATGTAGCTTTTAAAAGAATTTTCTTTTTTGGTGAATATCTTTTATCAAAGTCAAATATCTTTAGTTTATTTGGGAAGGAAAGAAAAAAAAATGTTCTTTTAGTTTTACCTAAAAGAACATTTTGAAGTTACTGTCCTATCAATTTCGTAGCCGTTCTCGGCCGTATGTATGCACAGCCTAATAAAATGAAAGTGTCAGTTACCGATGCGATTCTTTTAAGAAAAACGACTTTAGAATTATTATTTTCTGCAAAGATTTGTTGAAAATTTTGTGCCAGCAAGCAACCGAACATTAACAGTGAGATCTATCTAGTATCTCGGTTGAAACTGTTTTATGTTATGTGAAATTTATTTATTACACGCGCAAATTTTAAGAATGAGCAACAGTTAACGGAGTTACACCGGTTGTTAATTTATTCGACTAAGCGATTAAAACAATTTTTTTAATCATTCAGAGGTTTTCAGGTTTTACTTTATACAAAACCTTTATACAAAACCACTGAGCATAAAAAAAAAAAATATTTAAAAAATGAGACCGAAATCAGAAATATTCAAGCGTCTACAGGTTTTTTTCACGAAATCGAGCGTTTGGCACCACTGTGCGCCGCTTAAATGCTATTTAATATAAAGAACTGCGGGCAACTTCACCACCTGGAGATAGGTAGTATATTACGACCGATCATTTCTTATTTATTTACATAAGTTTAAGAAAGTTATTAATGGACCATTTATTCTACATCGTCCTTATAAAATAAATCATATTAATCTCATGAAGGTGTTAGAACAGGACGATGTTAAAATGAAGATACAGAAAGAAATCAGACTCCCCGCTCAAGAGAGCATGAAATAACATTGGCCAAGGTATATCATTCCGATCCCACATGAATCATGGCCATTTTCTTTTAATTAGAACCATTTTAAGTTATTTGGCGGAACAATCTCTTGACGACCTACCGTGAAGGCCTAACTACATTAGGTTTCCCACTGCAGAAAAGACAAACGTCCTTGGCGTGGATTGCGGCATCTTGGCGTGTTTCCGTAACATCCTTTCATTTATTCTTACTCTAATAAACACGTGTAAATGTTTCGCTTGTATGGCGATTTCACTCCTTTAAAGTGTTAGGCGCGCTGCAGTCTGCAGAAATTTGTTTCATGAAACTAATTTCATGTAATGGGTTTCTAGGACGCGTTTCATTGAAATGTGGACACAGAAAGTACGCGTTTTCTATCATTTTCGTGATGGATTCTGACGACGAAGTGCTTGTGTTGTGATGGCGAAGAAATAAGAAAAAAACCCGTAAGTACTATGTTCAGGCGTTGATTAGGGATCGGCAACACAGCTGTTTTGTTGTAGCTTGCGAACTAAGCCGAGATCCTGATAAATTTAAGAATAGTATGGCAAAGCCACTTTTTGATCTCCTATTAGAACTTGTACAGCCATTGATGTTTTTCTATTGCCTCAACAGATTTGACTTGAAATGTAGATGCCGCATGGGCGAATATAGATAATAATATCGGGGAGGGGACCTGAGAGCATTTGGGGGGTATGGAATACTAATGATCTAGAAATTGGAATAGTTAGCCAACTAAAAAGCTATTACACAAAAAAAAAATATTTTTTCTGTACTAAGTGATCTTATTAAAATTTTTTTCGATTTCGGAGGGGGGGGGGTGCAGCCCCCTCAACTTCCTCTTATATACGCCCATGATCTGCCGCCACGGCTAATTTCATTTTTCACCTGCAGATAACGAAAAAAAGTAAAGAGCACATGATTTGAGGAACTGAAACAACAAGAAACAAGAAAGAAGAAGATTAACGAATTTCTTGAAACCCCGTTTTTTGAAATAAGTGAAACTTTGTCCGCGATATTTTTTCTCATATTTGTATCACTGTCTGCGACAGAGTTTCCTGAGAGATAAGTGTTTTCAGGTCCCAAACATTTCCTCTTTTGTCTGTTTTATTAGCTTATTAGCAGTATCGACTTCAAAATTATAGTTAGTCTTAAGTATGTTTCATACATATCATTAAAAATATGAGTAAAGCAGTTTAAGGAATCTGAAATAGTATATCTCCCTGTTAAGGACAATGGTAAACGTTTTTAAACCAAGAAGAATAAGATGTTAGTCTGCCATTTTATTTTGACAAAAAAAAAAACAAAAAAAAAAAAAAAGCACTTCGGGAAGTATAATTTAGTTTATTCATTTAATTAACTAAGGATTATTATGAAATTAAATCATTCAAATAAAAAGTTGAAACTAGTAATATTAGCTCTGTCTATTATTACCAGTGGGAATCGTGAAATGAAATTGCCTAACTGTAAAATTGTACCTTCGCCTTTTTATTAACTAGCATCAATTTTTTTACGATCAATCATTCAATTTTAATTGGCTATCAGGCATAAAGGCCGGCCCTGGAAAGGATATAAAGCTGTGTCAGGTTTCAGCAATAAATGGCTTTATTGTTCAATTAATTGAAGGCCGATCTGTAGCTTTATTGGAGTACATCTTCCAGCCGGAAAACTGAAATAAACTCGCTTTCATAACGTCATCATATAGATTTTATATTTATTGTTAGGTTTGTTATATTCTCGGAGCTTTAGGAATTATTGTTTATGAAGGAATGGATTAAAAAAAAAATGAAGAACATATTTTCTCAAATTCGTCTAAAAGGTGTACAAAAATAAAACACTTAAACATAACTATTTTTTATATATTGTAGTTGTCTACACCACAATGAAGTGGTGCCATAAATCAGTTAAAATTTAACTGAAAGGTAGTTTTATTACAATCGTTAACCTCTAATATTACTTCTTATTTATTTTAATTTCCCTCAATAATTGTAATTTTACAATGTTATTTTCGCACTAGTGACACAACTTAAAAATCGGTGTTCTTCAGTTATGACTATGAAAGGCATTGGTAAATATCTCTTTATCAACCATCAAAACTGTAGGCACCTGGTTGAGTTTTTTTTTAGTTGTCTCACTTTAGAAATACTAGTGCGATATAATATGAAATACAAAAAGTACATAACAAGTTTCTGATTTTGAGTAGATCTCAGTAACATAGAATTCATACTTTTTCTAAGTAAAGAAAACAAAGTTGAGATTTTAATCATCCAGCATGGAGACTATACAGCTTAATGATTAATCACCCATTGATAACACTCATCACACCCTCACAATTACAATCCCTAAGTAATTAAGCACTGCCTGCTCGGACATACGTTGACGCACATTGGTGTCACAAAATACATTGCTGAGCATAATCAAAATCACTTCCGACGACTTGTGCGTCACTAACAGACTGGGAAATATACTGGACGCAAACACACGGCAAATAAAATCAATCATTAATTCACGATGAATAAAATTACCTGAACAAGACGACAACAACCAATATTAACAATATTATGCGCATTAGGCATAATTACTGGATCCATTCCTCCCCAGAGTAGAAAAAAACTGTGTTTAATAATAAACTAATGATTAAATGAGTATTGGGAATATGACTAACGTTTAATGATTGATCAATCCTTTTTCTCCATAGCTAATGACTAACTAATTACTCTAGCACATGATTAACGATTAAAACAGGCTTTGACTAATGGCTATTGACTAAACTTACACAGATTGATGATTGAAGGTTTGAAGGATGGTTGAAAAGCTAGATTTATGATTGATAATTACAAATCAACATTTGATACAAATATCGGTATTAAATAAAGGTTTTAAGTAATATTTTCACTGTTGGGCATAATAGTAATCATAATTACACTTGTAATCACTATTTTTGTAAAGCGCAAATAGTCACTGATAATAATAATTAGTCGGTTGTTATATTATTCATTAATCAGCCATCTATCCGTTAGTCATACATCATTAATTCTCTGTGAATATTGTAAAAAAAAAACTTTTTTTATGTGTGTATATATATATATATATATGTGTGTGTGTGTATATATATATCTATATATATATAAATATATATATATATATTTTTTTTTTTTTTTTTTTTTTAGTAGCGTGGGGTCACTTGGTCTCCAGTAAATAGTAATTGTAAAATTTTTAGACAAATTTCAAAATGTTTATTATAAGTGCAACTTCAATAGCATCCTTTCTTTGGAATGTGATAAAAATAAGAATAATTCATTCGTTAGGTGTACTGTATAAGAATGCATCAGTTATTTTACCCTGACATTCTGACCTCAGGTAAACTATTTAAAGAAGTCTAAATTGAAATTAGACTAATGACAGACATGTTTCAAAAATTAACGAAGTCACTTCTGGGGCATATATTCCGTTCTAACGAATAATTTCTCATTCATTTGACAGAACAAGGAAAAGTGAATACCAATCCGATCGTTCTCTTCTTGCTGCTAGCTAAATGAAATAACTCTTCCAAGACTATCAAAAGTAATTACCAATGTTGCATTTTAGTGTTTTCCCTTTCTCTATAAGTGTTTAATGTTGTGATTTCTCGATAAATTTAAGATATAATCTCATGTGAATAATCCAATGAAGTGTTTCCAACTTCTGAAGAAAGGATGTGAACGCGACCTGAATTCTACTCCTAAGTGCTTAGACGATGGTGTACAGGCTTAATCCAGTAGAGGCATGTTGATGGCTCTGTTAAGTTTTAACATGATAGATTTGTCAGATTGAAAATAATTCTCATTCAAGTCAACTGTTCGTTTCATTTATTAAAATTACTTATTATATGGGCTTTAAATAAATTATTATATGGGAGACACTTTCAGTATCAATCGAATAGTCATACAAATCCTGGGGCAAAAATAAACAAACCAGTCCCTATGGTATATACTGGCTCCCAGGACACATTTTCATGAAAGAGAGAACTGTGAGAGACACCCTGGCAATGACGACTAAGACTAGACAAAACATCGACCAAAAGGACGTTTTATATCAATACATGCAGATTGAAGCCAGGATGTTTATTCTGGAACAATGGCAACGATCACAAACAACATACTATGGGAATGGCATCAAGCGAAAGAAGGGAAGAAATGATTCTTTGTCGATTACACAGGTCTACAAAAATAATCTTTCTGAAATTTGATTTGATGATTTTGGTCAATCTCTATGCTCCTTGGCGTGCTGAAGCCGAACATGAGGTCAGTCCCTCTCTATCACGTAAGGAAATTGTTCAATCTCAAGTAAGGGCAGAGGTACTACCATTAAAACAAAACAGAATTGGCGAATAAGAGTTTTTATTTATTTCCATGATCTTTTAGTTATTTCAATGTTGTTTACTGTACAAAATACATAAATGTGTAGAAATAACAGCTTCAGAATTAACAGTGGCATATTTAGTTATTATTTTTATGAAAACGTATTTTTTTCTCTTGAAAATTTCTCCGTGTTTGTTTCCGGCTGTAGGACTCTTCAGATGATTCACGCTGCAGCATTCAACAATAGTCAGCCATCATGTTTACGTTCCATTTGCCCTGATACCTACGTTCCATTTCCTGGATGTCCTGATGGAACCTTTCCCCTTGTTCTTCACATACTTCCCCTAAGTTTTCCGGAAAATAGTCCACATGCGAATGTAAGAAGTGAACCTTCAAACTCATGTTGCAACCTTGTAATTGAAATGCCTTCAACATGCGTTCCACGATACTTCTGTAGTTGGGATCCTTCACTTTACCAAGGAACTTCTCAACAACATCTTTAAAAGAATTCCAAGCTTCCTTCTCCTTCTCATTCATGGTCTGAGTGAAATGTGGATCTGTGAAAAGTTTCCGAATATCTGGGCCTACAAAGATCCCCTCTTTTAGCTTTGCATCACTTAATCGTGGGAACTTGGAGCATAAGTACTTAAAACATTCACCTTCTTTATTGAGAGACTTTACGAATTGTTTTATCAGCCCTAGCTTTATGTGTAGAGGAGGTAGCAGGATTTTGTCAGAAGGAACCAAACTTCTCCTAATTACATTTTTTTGGCCTGGCGACAGAGCTCCTCCCCAATGGGAAGGACAGAGCTTGTTCCAATGGGAATTTCTGTCTCGGCTATCCCATAAACATAAAAAACAAGGGAACTTGGTGTACCCTGATTGCTGACCTAAGAGCATAGTAAGTACTTTCAAGTCTCCACATATCAACCAGTTATGCTCATTATAATGAATTCGTTTGAGAACTAATGACAAATTTTCGTATGTTTCTTTTAAATGTACCGAATGGCCAACTGGAACTGAAGCATAAGTATTGCCATTGTGCAACAAAACAGCCTTTAGACTTCGCTTTGATGAGTCTATGAATAGACGCCAATGAATCGGGTCATATTGTATACCAAATTGACCCATCAGACCAAGAATGTCTTTGCAATAAATAAGATTCTCATCCAGAGCAAAGTAAGGAACAAAAACTGCTTCACGGTGTCGATACCATGAAAAAGAAGTGCCTGGCTGTAATAAATTTTTGTTTTTAAGACGGGAGCCAAGTAACTGAGCTGCATCTTTTGGAAGTCCAAGATCTCTCACTAAGTCGTTCAACTCCTGTTGAGAAATAAGCTGAGGTTCATCTTCTGAACTGCTTGCTTTGAACTCACTGTGTACTTCATCGCTCTCCGACATACAGTCTTCTCTATTAGCTTCCCTATCTATACTGCCCAAGTCACGAGGGGGCTGAGGAACTGTCAATCCAGGACCGTGTGGTACCGGACGACTAGCAGATTCCACATTAGGGTAGTTAATGAGCTTATGATTTTTGGAATTATAGCCTTGAACATGACAATTACAAAAGTAACAGTCATTAACGTGGTTTTTTTGCTCCCTCCACATCATTGGGATAGCAAATCCGAAAGATTTCAACTCTCCTTTGTACCATAAGCGAAGTTTTTCTACGCAGCTATGGCATACTTTGTGAGGAGCCCACACTTTATCTTGATCTCCTATTCTCAAGCCAAAATATGCATAATATACATTTTTGACGAAACCTGTTATATTTCTTTGGTATTTCTTAACTGTGTACTCACCACAGATAAAACAGAAGTAGTCTGGACTGGTAACGCAACGACGATGAGACATTTTGTCTAAATGCACTTTCAAACCTTAAAATACGTTCTTAATCACTTTGACACAACTAAGAGACCTCAGTGAATGTGTTCACTTCAGTTGATACTACTGAACTGAGAGAATGAACAGAAATTTAGCTCCAAGTTCCTGATACAACAGGTTCAATCTCGTTTAGCTTCAGACGGTGACATCTGAGACCAAACAAGTACGATCCTGTCTGAACAGGTCGTGCCTAGACACCCTCAGGCCTACAACATCTACTGAGGGAGTCATTGCCTACACCACCTAGTGAAAGATGCCTGTTTATAAAAAGAGAAATCGTTTGGAAAAAAAAAAAACCTACTTCTTACCAAATTTATGTGTATAGCAGGTATATTATGTTCTATGGATTTGAAAAAAAATCTGTACGTGATAGAGAAAAACGGACTTCATTCTCGGCCTCAGCACACCGAGAAACACAGAGATTAGCCAAAATCATCAAATCAAATTTTTGGTTGTAGACCTGTGTTATCAATAGGTCATCACTTATTACTCACTCAAACCTTATGACGAAAAATACATACCTATCTGGAAATATTGCAACACAAACTTGACGTTAAAGCACTCACTATCTCACAGAACTTTAATAAGTCCAATAACATTACTGACTTATTCAGAAAAGAGAGTCAATGTATTAAGAAAACATTAGAAGATATCAGACTATTATTATTATTATTTTTTTTTTTTGTGCATCGGCTGCCGGGGCCAGAGACTATATGAATGAATGAATATAGCCTTTATTAACAGAATTGTCATAAATAATTACATAAATAAAAGTGATTAATACATGGGTTTTCCTGTTCCTTCCAGATCTCTTTCCATCTGATCCTGTCCATGGCAGTCCTCATCCACTCAGCACCCACCTTGCCCCGCATGAAATCGGCTTATCTCTTATGCTGCCTTCCTCTTCTTCTCTTCTGTCCATATGGGATCCACTCCATAGCCTGCTTTGCCCACCTGTCATTATCTTGCCGAGCAACGTGTCCCGCCTAGGTCCACTTGGTCTTCTTTGCATGGAGTAGGACATCCTTCATTCCTGTTTGTGTCATCATATGCGCGTTTGTTACTTTCTGCATCCTTTTAACGTTGAGAATACATCTCTCAACAGAGCGCTGCCACGTTTGCAGAGAGACTATATGACATTCTTTAAATTAAATACAATTGAATTCCTATAATAACTAATCATTTTAATTAGACTGGTTAAAAAACTTATACCGTCGTTTTTTTAATGTTTTAACATTGTAGATACGTATATAATCTAAGTTAAAATTGTAAATAGCATCAGCCCTATGCTGGCTAGAAAAAGGTGGTACCCTATAGATAACCCGTCCTAAAATTCGTAATTAATAATAGTGGACGTTAAAATTAAAAAAAAAAATTGTAAATATGATTTATCATCATATAATATGATATTTCATAAATCAATGTAATATTCTATCAGATGTAAAGCTCTTATCGCCAAAGCTGCGAGGAGTATTAATAAAAAAAAAAAAAAAAGATGATGTCAGTTTTTGTCTAATGTTTTTTGCATTTAATACCGGTAGTTTGTGTATTTTAGAACAAACTTTTTTTTTTTCTTTTTTAGACAATAAATGTTTTTTAAAACATTTACACTCATGAAATATTTGACCAAAAGGAATGCAAAATAAAGGTGCTCTGCAATGCAAAGGTAGAACCAACCCCAAGCTTCATGGTGGACATTGAGCTGGCTCTGCGCCAGGAATCCCGCAAGGGTTGCACTTAGCCCTAAATTCTAACATCTACCTCGACCATGCTCTTGTTGTAGGAGAATAATAGGAGACTCCGACTATTTTCCCGACTTAATTACCGACTCGTTCCTTCAACTCTACGGAATAGCCTATAAATCTGAAACGCTCTGCTAGCTAACGACTTCCTTTGTTAAACTCTGTTAAGTGCAACGCTTAAATTATTTGCAATTCATGAGATTTTACATACAACATCCGAGAAGATGGTTCTTCTGTAATAATCCCTACGTTTTAGCAACATTTAGATAATGCAAGAGGTTCACATTTTACATACATAAAAGTATATTTAAGTCAGTAGACTTACAAAGTGTTGTATAAAGGTATGTGATTATTAAAACTGTGTATAATACTCCAGGGGCGAGGTTAGCTCAGTGGTAGAGCGCTCCACTAATATGCTGAGGCCTGAGTTCAAATCCCGAGCAAGAAGCACTAAAGAATTTTATCTTCTAGCGTCTTCATTCATGGGTTGGATTCCGCCTACCTGACCGTCCCTAACCCAGCCTTTAAATAATTTATTAATGGGAACCTTGGTGCTAATGACCCTAGCAGTCGAAGCAGCAAGGAGAAAATCAGGCGTTTGGAGCATAGTACTTTATTTTAAATATATATTTATAATGGCGTGTCAACCTTTAAGGTAATTAACGCCATTCCTTTGTGTGGTAATTTTAATTATAATTCTGTAATAAGTAATAATCTGTATACACTCTGATTAAATTGTTATATATTGAACAATTGAAGTGTGTGCAATATCTGCAGACCTTTTTTAAGAGTAAGTACAAAAGTCCGATTCGCAGGAACTGCATCATCTTAGCGCGGTTCCGTTCTTATCCGAAGTGCGATTAGTAAAGGAATAGTAGCAGCTATCGGTAGGTTTGTTCTTTCGTTAAAAATATAAAATAAAATCTCAAAAAGAAGGAAGCTTAAAGCGCCACATATGGAAACTGACAGTTTTCTAAGCGGATGGGACTCTCCCGTCATCGCGACGCTCACTCTAGGAAAACTCTATTACCAATATGATTCTTATTTTCTCAGCTTTAATGAAATACTCATTCCACCGTTAAATAAACTTAAAAAACAAAAGTGAGGTAAACAGTGACAAAAACCCGTTTAAAATAACAAAACTAAAACTTTCGTAGTTTTAAGCACTTACTTCTCCGACTGATATTGCCCCATCGAAATTTGCTTCAGAATCTTTTTTGTAGAGAATTTAGTAAGCTTTTGAATGGTTATGTCGTACTTCCCACTGTTTTGAAGATATTAAGGGGGAAAAATGGTGCTAATACCTACTGATAGCTGCTATATTCCTTCACTAATCGCACTCGAGATAAGAACGGAACCGCGCTAAGATGATGCAGTTCCTGCGGGTTGGAATTTTTTTTCAGACAAATTAATGTATTATGTTTATATTATAATATAAATATTATATTTGTAAGAAGAGCAAGTCACTTTAATTGCGGTGTAAAATATTGTCGCTAGCTAAATCTAAGTATTATATAAGCTCATAAGGAAAAAATGGTGCTAATGGCTCATTTTCGATGCACCATAAAAGAAATAAAAAAAAAAAAAATAAGGACAATATACGAAGATTCCGAACCATTTCATGTCTGTTAATAAAATACTTTATTCTAATCCCAATAACGCTACACTTATACACAAATACATTTTTTTTAGGTATCTATTTAATACGAATAAAATAAGGTTATAATGAGCGATCCGCTGTGGCATACACCAAGTACTACCACCGTGTGGAGTGCAACTTGTATAGACCGGTACGTCAGTACCACTGTGGTATGTAAAGAGCGGCTGTTCTGATACTGGCAAAAATTAGAAATCCTACATTCCTAAAGTTGTTTGGAGGCTTATCTTTATGACTCTAGAAAGGGACTTACAGATGACGAGGGTACACTGGGCGCCGCTACCTGGGGACAGGGAAAATGCCCCCCCCCCCTAAGCCTCCTAGCTCCTCACCTTCGAATTCCTATGATTTTGTTCAATGAATTTAAACAAAAAAATTAATAAATAGATAAAAACTGCTGAACATAGGGAATACCAAAAACAGTTCTAAAGAACGAAATCAGCACCAGTACTGTAATCTAGATATTCATAGGGCATCTTCGAATTCCAAGATGCCGTTGAAACAAAATATTGTTTCTATTTATACGTATCCTGTTTTATTGAATAATACATTTGACTACTATAAGCAATCACAAAAATAACGAGCAGTGAAAAAAACTGTAGGAAACACACAAAAAGATTCGTTCAAATGAACGAAATTACCTATGTTTTAAGCACTTATTTCTCCAAATATGACCATCCCATCGCAAATGTCTTCAAAACATTTCTTGTAGAGAATTTAGTAACCTTTCGAAGGGTAATCTTTTGCTTGCCAAGATTCCAAACCGTTTACGTGATATTAATGAAAATATACGAAGTTCCCAAAACTTTTCATGACTAAAAATGAAATATTTTAGTTTAATCCTTCCTTTACTCCAAACGTAACCAAATTTTCAACATATTAGATTTGATAAAATTTAAACATGCAGAAAATGTTTCACCTGAATCCCATGATTCTAAGTACCAAAATCAAAGACAAAAAGAACAGTTCGAATAAGCGAAATCAATTACTTTAAAGTTTTAAGCACTTATTTCTCCGATTGACATCGCCTAATCAAAACATTCATCAGAACCTTTTTTGTAGAGCACTTAGTAAGCTTTCTAATGGTATTCCTCCGTTTACCAAGATTCTCTACCTTTTTCGAGATATTAAGGAAAGTATACAAAGTTACCAAAACGTTTTATGTCTGTTAATAAAATATTTTATTCTAACCCTTCCTTAACTCCAAACGTAACCAAAAGTTTAACATGTTAGTTTTGATGAAATTCAAACATGTAAAAAATGTTTCAACTGAATCCCATGGTTCTAAGTATCCAAACCAAAAACGGTATTCAAAAACTATTATTCCAATTTTCTCGAAAACGGTTAAAGCTATCGCCTTGAAAATGGCCTCATTCGTTTTCCTAGCCCAAGAAGCCTATAAAACGAGTACTTACAAGCTTATGAACTCAAAAACGTAAGCGTTACGATTTTTTTGCGCGAATTTCGCCCTAAACGCCATCTTCCAGTGGGCGGATTCTCCTGGTTAAAGAACTTGACCTTTCAAATTGGACGACGGATTTTCGTACCAAATTTCATCACAATCGGACCATTGGGGAAGCCAGAAATGAGCGAACAGACAAATATATATATATATATATATATATATATATATATATTTATATATACAAATTTGAACCACCGTTATTTTCGGTCTCTAGGGGTTCTGAAACACTTCCGGATTGTTTCATTGTATCAACCCTATAAGCGGGGTTCCTCCCTATGGGGGAGGGAGGAACCGCGCTAAAACTTCAAAAAAGCATGCCGAAACGTTCGAAATATAGATTTTACCGTAAACATGAAGATTTATCTTAGCCGAATCCTAACCATTCCTTGAATTAGGATTAATTTTATTTTAAGGCAATGAATCGTTTGTACAATGCTTACATCGATAAGGAGTAATAGTAACCTTCTTCCACTCAAAATCAAATTATGAATGTTTAGTGGCTTAGCGGTCGTTATTTAGTTTCCTTGAAACAAAATTAATTTTTTAATATAAATAAGAAATGGGGGGGATGCATGTGGAAATCCAGCAAAATTTAACCAGTATGATATATGAAAGCTTACCAATCTACTATATATTTGTCAAATACCACTCACTCACTCATCTATCAACGCCCAGCCCAAACCGCTCGACAGAAAATTTTGAAATTTTGCATGGGCACTCCCTATATAACGTAGGCGCTCGCTAAGAAAGGATTTTTTGATATTCGTATTTTTAAACATTTTTAGGGGGGTTTAAAGTTTGAGTTGGTTAGAGAAGGCAAGCCTAGGCAGCCTGCGTTGCTAGGACGATAAAGAACAGCTGTTACCTTACATTATCTATCTCATAGTTTTATTTCTAATTGAGGTTAATTTCAACTATGATGGCAGACCTTGAATTACTAGAAATTAACTGTCCCTCATAGAGTTTTAATTGCGTTTCTTTTCTGCCTGTCCCCGTCAGATAGGCTTGCCATATTTTTGGAGAGTTAAACCGAGACACATTAATATGGGATGGGCATACCAGGGGGGGGGATAAAAAGAGTACAAATTATAAGCAAAATGGTTGGTGAGTTTTAAGCCTAGCAAGTAACGGGAATGGGGAATCCTAAAATGTTAGTCTACCCAAACCTTAAAAATAAGAACGGAACTTTTTTTGCTACTTGATTTTCTTAAAACAATCTCTCAGCCAAATAGTAGTGTCTGGCAGCTGGCAGCGCAGTGCAGGTAGTTCCAGCGTTTTACAGTTAGATTACTTCTCATACCTTTGACACTGTGAGCAGTAGTAACAATGTTGATTGTAGAAAAGTAACCGATTTATAAAAGATTCTTATAAACATGAATTCATTACTTTTAGCGCGGTTCCTCCCTCCCCCATAGGGAGGAACCCCGCTTATAGGGTTGATACAATGAAACAATCCGGAAGTGCCGACTAGAAAATTTCGCGTTTCAGAACCCCTAGAGACCGAAAATAACGGTGGTTCAAATTTGTATATATATATATATATATATATATATATATATATATATATTTGTCTGTTCGCTCTCTAGATAGAAGACGAATGGTCCGATTTTGATGACATTTGGTACAAAAATCCTTCGTCCAATTTGAAAGGTCAAGTTCGTTAACCAGCAAAATCCGCCTACTGGAAGATGGCGTTTGGGGCGAAATTCGCGCAAAAAAAATCGTAACGCTTACGTTTTTGAGTTCATAAGCTTGTAAGTACTCGTTTTATATGATTCCTGGGCTAGGAAAACGAATGAAACCATTTTGAAGGCGATCGCTTTAACCGTTTTCGAGAAAATCGGAAAAATAGTTTTTGAATACCGTTTTTGGTTTGGGTACTTAGAATAACGGGATTCAGTTGAAACTTTATCTGCATGTTCTACTTTCATTAAAACTAATATGTTGAAAGTTTTGTTACGTTTGGAGTTAAGGAAGGGTTAGAATAAAATATTTTATGAACAGACATGAAAAGTTTTGGGAAGTTCGTATACTTTCATTAATATCTCGAACACGGTTGGGAAATCGTGGTAAGTGGACAGAAATTATTTGAAAGCTTACTAAATTCTCTACAAAAAAGATTCTAAAACTATTTTTGATTAGGCTATGTCAATCGGAGAAATGAGTGCTTAAAACTTCAAATACGTCTGCTTTGTTCTTATGAACGGGTTTGTGTCGTTCTTGTTGTAAATTTTGTCTCTTTCCCTTGGTTTTTTATTGCTTTTTATTTTTCTAATTTCTTATGTTGCGAAAATTTTGTGTGTAAAACAGGATATGAAAAATAAGGCCAATTTTCTGTTGCTAGAAATAATATAAATTTTGGGAACTTTCATTAATATCTCGAAAACTGTTGAGAATTTTGGTAAACGGAAGAATACCATTAGAAAGCTTATTAAATGCTCTACATAAAAGGTTCTAATGAAAGTTTTGATTAGGCGATGTCAATCGGAGAAATAAGAGCTTAAAGCTTTAAAGTAATTGATTTCGCTTATTCGAAGTGTTCTTTTTGTCTGTATTTTATTCCTTGTTATTTTTTAATTGCTTATAGTTGGATAATGTATTCGAAAATAAAACTGGTTAAGTAAAATAACAAAAACAATTTATTGTTAGAAATATAGAGTTCCAAGATTCCAAGACCTTGTAACTAGCGGGACGGTTTCTAGTGTTGCCTACCCTTCCAGGTAAGATTGTAAATTCTACCTTTCAAGACTGGTGGAACCAAAATATAACTGTCAGGGTTCGGTCACTGCTACTTAATAAAACTACATTTTATCGTAAAAATGGTTTTATTGTGCCGACGTTTCGGCTTGAACTTCAAGCCTTCATCAGGGCTGTAAATACAAGTAGGACATATTTAACACTAATATATGCACATATCTATGTAAATATACCTAACATATATATATATATATATATATATATATATATATACATATATAATATATATATATATTTATATATATGCATATACACATACACATATACACGCACACATATGTACATATATATGCCCACATACATACACATATGGGGTATGTATTATTAAGTAGCAGTGACCTAACCCGGACAATCCCTACCTTGCATCATCAACGGTCAACGATCTCCTCTCAACAAAATAATAACTGCTTCTATTTTAATCTTTCGAAATTAGACTAGGGATAAGAACGGAACCGCGCTAAGATGAGGCAGTTCCTGCGAGTCGGACTTTTTTTTACATCTTACAGCCTTTTCCGGGACATTGATAAAACTGGGCGGGACACCGAAACAATTGCAAAATACCGGGACAGTCCCGGTCAAACTGTGATGTATGGCATATCCTTAGGTTTTCCAGGCGAGGTAATAATATCCGGAACCCTTGCACAGCCTCCTCGCCTATAACCTTGGTAATACTCGTAAATATATTGGGTGTTACCATATGACTTCTTGTAAACATAAACTTTTAAATTTTAACGCCCATTGAATAAAATATAGTATGACGGGAACCGTGCTGTAATAAACTGCACAGAATTGTATAGTAACGTAATTTTAATGAAACATTATTTAACGCAATAAAATAACTACTTATCTGCCGTGACGAAGCACGGGTATTCAGCTAGTAATCAATAAAATTAAAACAGCTAATATAATCTGTAATATGTCGCCTTATTTATTAGAATAGATGTCATGTCAGTATTATGCCTGACTCGCAAGAGAGAACATAAAGAGATGACTTCCTATCAAGGTAAGGCCTCGGGTAGGATACGAGCGATAAGCAATAAGCAGTAGGAATGAGGGAGGACTGGCTACAATAATAGGCATCGCACAGTGGTGCCGGATGGCCAAAAAGCGGAATAAAGACAATATTTCGAGAACAGCTTAACCTAGAAACCTTGGGCCGATCTCATTCGCCTCAGAACAAAACAATACATCGAGTTCAATTGTGTTCTGGAAATTTTGAAGTAAATTGAAGAGGTAAAATAAAAATGAAATCCTATTGGAGCGTTAAAAATGTTTGAAATTTTCGGAATAGGTAGGTTAAAATCATCAAAACAAACTCTAAAATGTGACCTTTCTCATCTCGGAGGAAGGTGGAGCTTTTTTGTAACCATACAATGCGAAAATGCTTACATACAATTCGTAACTTATAATGTTGTAATGCGCTCTATTTTTTCCCCAGTTTGACTGATGTGTGGCTTAGTTGATCTTCGTAGAGTAGGGAAAAAATTTAATTATGTTTTTTCTCTCTTTTGAAATCATATATTAATTATTTATAGTAGTGTGTTCTATTATTCTGGCTTTGGGCCTAAATTAATGGTAGTAAACTTGAAACGGGGACGACGACAGTATGCTGTTCCTAAATTCTGTAGCTAATGTAGTGTAAGGATCACAAAATAAATCCAAATCAGCGTATCGAAAATTGCATTTTTTTCACTCTGGCACTACTGTGCGGTGTCGCTTGCATGTTTCCTCGTCGCTTACCCCAGACATAATATTTTGGTCGCTACAAAAAAAGCTATAGCCTCAAAATCGTAACCGACTTCACTATTTATTTAATGAATGAATTTTTTTAATGAAAACTAATAAAATTTAGAACCACGTTGTCTAGTTTCGAATGAACGACACAGCGGAATCGGCTACGACACAAAGCGGCTGGGCGGTAATTTCCTTTAGTCTCCGATATCGCATAATCCACTATAATTTTTAAAATTAAAATATTAATTAAAAAATTTGTATTTTAAATGTTTAGTTAATAAAAATATCTGCAAGTTTAATGTATTTCCAACCTCTTCCCGAAGTTTTTTGGTTATGATAGTATTTTTAAAATAACTGTGTCTGTCATTCCATACTTTGTACTTCCGAAATTAAAAGCTCACATTCACATTCATCTAATTTACTCTTTTGCCTTGTTCACTCGTCAAAAGCTTGAAGATAACTGAGAGCGGCGAGCAAAGTTTAATCTCATTGTTGAATTAAGATAAATTTAAGTTATATGAAAATGTTTGAGCCTTATTTTTTCCAAGTCTAATCAGGATTTGAATGTTTAATTTCACCGATATCAGTGATGATATTAAATTAGATGAGAAATGAAACGTTATTTTATGTTCAATTGTAGAATTTCGTGATTGGTTATTTCGCATTATATATATATATAAATTAGATTTATTGTTTTATTATTTTCCCTGTACTTTCCCATGTGCTGAATTCATGCACTGCATATTATAAAAAAAATCGGAAAATATATATTCACTAGGAAAATAAATAATTCAGAAATTCAAGGTGCTCCGTTTTTTTAATACAGTATATATATGTATGTATATATATATATATATATATATATATATATATATATATATATATATGTATATTATATATATATATATATATATATATATATATATATTTATATGGATGGTGAAAATCTTCTAACCTGACAGAGATAAAGGCTATTAAAAAATTCGCTAATCCTCAGTTGAGTGTGATGAGATAAAAGATTTAATTAAGAGATAAAAATCTCCATTTTTAACGCCCGGTGGTTTTTCATAAAAGTCCCTTTAACTGCTTTTTCTGTTAGGTTGTACATTATTTTAAATGAAGCTATTTGACCTTTATGTAAATTAAGAGAGCGTTAGAGCTTTAAAATACCGTAAACTATGTGATAATAAATTTATTTGCCCCAAAACCAACTAAGTTAGGTTACAAAAGCTTGAGCTGAAAATAGAATTGAAAATTTTACGCTTAACCTTAGGGTTTGTTCCGCTTAGAATTTTTTCCATACAGCTCTTGTGAAAAGCTATTTCACCTGAAAATAAGCATTTACGGAAATTAATTTTCCGAATTTCTAAAGACCCTTTTTCATAAGATTTTAATATATTTATGAATCTATACATTTATAACTATTCGGTCTAAAATTAAAACCTTTAATCTATATGTTCGGTATTTCACGATAATTTGAATATATTTATTAAGTGAGCATCTTCAGAGGAATTAAAGACATATTTCTGAAAAGTAACTCGCCAGGCTGGCTTTTGAATTCAGCCTTTCAACTCTCTGGTCAGGTGCTTTTAAAAAATCAAGCTTTATAACGCAGCATAGCAAGTTATGTAATGTAATGCAACTCACAGCTAAAATAAACTGCACAGCCTTATATTTTTTTGAAGCCAGACAAGTTAGTGTCTTTTAAGGCTCTAGCTTTACTAATTATACTCGGATCTAAATTGAATATATTACTATTTAAAGAATATATTGATTCAATTTTTTGGTTGGATTTAAGGTGACTGTTGAGGTCATTAACGCCAATTTTAATTTTTTCCCCCATATTTTTTTGTTATATTGTTGATATTCATAGTTGATTTTATGTATTAATTTGTATGTATACTTATTTTTTCCTTGTTTATTTTTTCATCTGTGAATGTAATTTGTTTTTGTAAATTTGAATTTATTCATTACTCCAAAATTAAGATCCCCACTTCACGCACCATCCAAAGAAGAGACAAAACAGTGATTTCTTTACCTATAAATAGAATATTTATTTGAAAGCAATTTCACCAACTATAGGAAGCACTTGCTAAGTTGAATAGAAGTGTCAACTCAGCTCTGAAGACCATTAACCTCAAATTTCTATTATATTCTGAGCTTCAGTAAATTGAAAAGTTTTGATGTTAGGAAGTTTAGCTGGCATATTCTGTGCTGGTCTGACTCATAATACATTTGACATTACAACTAATATAATGACAAAACTAACTTTAAAAGATATAAACAAGTTTACCCTGCACAGTGTAAGAAGAACATAATAAGTAGATACATTTCCCTTAACAAGAAATACAATTCAGACTTTAAGAGGAATATGGGAAACTCTGATGACAAGCCGCACTCCGCTAACCGCTCATTAAGTATTCACAAAATATTGAGTGACACAAAGTTGTCCTTTGCCTCTTAGCTATAAGCAGAAGTAATGCCCGTTTTCTATTATTCAGAAGCCGCTCCTGTAAGAGTCCCCCATTTCCTGAGTGCAGGAACGCTACTAAAAGCCAGGGCCATAAGTGCATTTCCATTTGGTTCAGAAGCACATAAAACACTACTCGACTGCATTAATCCCCTCCACTTTACCTCCATCTCATGATGCATACCGAGAATATGATGTCAGTAAACTGGGTTTAACTACCTATGAATAATGCGCTTTCCTATGATTTTAAGGAAATGAAAATCATATGAAAGGAGGCCCGGTGGCCGTGAGTGTTAAGGCTTGAGCACTTAACACTCCGTGCCAAGGGTCGTGGGTTAGAATCCCACCGAGAATACATCCTTATTTAGCAGCTACTTCTAACACCAATTTTTCTTTGTTCTATTTGACTTATTATTTATATCAAAATCGTACAAAATGAATAATGCAACAACAGCTGCCAACGTTTTGTTTACGAATAGTGCCATCACATATACAACCTTAGAACATTACGTAATTCAGCGCAATACTGCAAGTTCTGTCCAACTTGTTGTACAACTGAGTTTGAACGTATAGGGCAAAATCTTCATACTGCCCATCATTCTAACCGTATGTACTCGCAGAACGACGTGTCGATAGTATAGCGAAACGTATATGGGACCCTTTAGACTTGTGAAATAATAAATAGATGTATCTAAAAAATATCCAAGCCGCAGAAATCGTTTTCATTCGCAATAATTAATTTCTAATCGTGGGGTTTATTTATTTAGGTTAGGATCCTTGATGGCCTTAGTATGATTACAGCCTGGAGCGTGGAGAGAGAAAAGAAAATAGGAAAGAAAACAAACTCATGAGGTTAAAGGGACGAACATAGGGTGCACCAGCTGGCAAAGCAGAGAGCATAGCAACGATTTAAACTTACAGTCAGTTGCTATAACAGTCCAGGCAACGAATGCTTAAAAACAGCTATAGGTGGAAATTTTTGAAACACAATTTTGGACTTCGTAACATTGTTTGGGCTGGTTAGGTGGCGAACTTATCAAAAATCCTCGCCCGTAGCCTTTGTGCGACATGACTATTCGATAACAAATGAAAGCTGATTAAATTTCCTACAAGTTCTATCCAATAAAGTTTTTCGAGATATCTTTAGTTTTCGAAATGTCTGCTCTTCAAAGTATGTCATTTTGGGGGAAAACACTTTTAACGCATATTTTTTCCCCGTTTTGACCGGATAACTCTTCAACGATGAACTCAAAAAAATAAATAACGGTATAAGCTTGTAGAGTATTGCATTCCCTTCAATATTATATGTTACTTTGCTATGTTATGTATTTTCCCTCAAACGTAAAAATAATTTCAGTGTTCATAGTGAAATCTCGAATTTAGCGACTAATAGTCCAGGCAACTAAGTGTTTTTTTTTTTGTTTTTTTGACGGCGCATGAACTATAACAACTAAGAGTTATAGATGGAAATGTTTGGAACACAATTTTTAACTTCATAACTTTGTTTCGGCTAGTTAGGAGGTCAACATATCAAAACTCCCCGCCCGTAGCCTTTGTGCCGGGGGGGGGGGGGGTTGAAGGTCCCATTTTTAGCGCGGTTCCTCCCTCCCCCATAGGGAGGAACCCCGCTTATAAGGTTGATACAATGAAACAATCCGGAAGTGCCGACAAAAAAATTTCGCGTTTCTGAACCCCTAGAGACCGAAAATAACGGTGGTTCAAATTTGTATATATATATATATATATATATATATATATGTATAAAAAGATTGCCACACCACCATTTTTTATATGGTATGATGTGGAAATAATATTTTTGTGGGGCTGGATAAATAAGTGGACTGTATGAATAATGAGTTGATAATTTATATTTATTGAGTACAAATGAAGAGTGGGGGGGGGGGGGGAGGGATTGCCAAAATCAGAAACAAGTGTTGGCTAATATATTAATGAAATTTTGAAAGTTGTGGGACTGATGAATTGAAATAGTGATGAGCTGATGAAGTGGTGATGAAGATGGGCTGCTGGAGATCCTGAAGTTATATTAAATAGGTACCTGTTGATGGTGCCTGGTTGGATAGAAGGGGTGTATCTCTCCCTGTTTCCTCATTTATGGTCTTTGCTCCTCCGCTGCCCGGTGGTTTTAGGTGACTACTCGGCCATGGTGTATTGAAGCCGGTGAAAAAGAACAAAATTACTTTTCACGCTGTGTAGCGAGATGGATTCTTGACTGTACACGCTGTCTTAAAGCGGGGTGGACTTCGTTTGTCCCGACTTGACCGGGGGTAGTTCGCCCCGGTGAGGTAGACGGCGCCACTGTTGGAAGAGTTGAAAAGAAGAAAAGCATCTTTAGGGTGGCAACCCTAAACAAACCGCCCACCTAAATTGTTCGTAATAATTTAAAGAAAAAAAATACATTTGTAATTTGGTGAGCTTCACCCAACGTAATGATTTAAAGAAAAGAAAAAAAAAATATAATAATGTAAATAAATAAGTTGACAAGAAAAATAAGAAATAAAATATATATACATGCAATGCCTTCAAGAGAAGAACGAATAAGGGTCAACTAGACATAGACAAAGGGATGATAAAGAAAAAAAAATGCATGTAATTCCATCTGGAGAAAAGGGAGATAGAAAGGGAAATATACACAAATAAACAATATAATGGAGTATCTAACTCTCTGAGGGATCACCCATCTCGGAGGAGAACAATGGAGCTAGGGAAGTTACAGCTCTGGTGAGGATGCCGCCGGATGGTGTACGCACGATAACAGTGCGGATCGTGCCATCACGTCCAGGATGAGTCTCTACAATCCTAGCGACTGGCCACTGTCCGAGCAAGGACCGTTTCTCGATTAGTATCACGAGATCACCTACCTTCATATTAGGGACCTTACGAGTCCATTTCACCCTTTGTTGAAGCGTGTGCAAGTACTCTCTGCGCCAACGATTCCAGATTCGAGCTATTTGTAATTGCATGGTTTGCCATTTCGAAGGGTGGGAACTTAAAACTTGGTTCGATGAAGCAGGTTCGGGGAGAGTACATGAGGCGGAGCCTATCAGAAAGTGGCCGGGAGTAAGAAAGTCATAGTCTTCCACGTCTTCATTGAGAGGGCATAAGGGACGGGAATTTAAAAGACCTTCTATCTTTGTGAAGGCCGTGACCAGCTCGTCGTAATGGTATGGCTGCTTCCCTAGGTATCCAGCTAAGAGAGTTTCCGTCGACTTCACTGCAGCTTCCCAGAGACCGCCGAAGTGTGGAGCACGCGGTGGAATGAACTTCCATCGGTCGCCTTTGGGGGCCAGTGAGTTGGTGATGGTGTCGGAAACCTCAATTTGAAACTTGTATACATCCTTGAGAAATCTTGAAGCT
Organism: Gonocerus acuteangulatus; assembly: GCA_946811695.1. Taxonomy (NCBI): domain Eukaryota; kingdom Metazoa; phylum Arthropoda; class Insecta; order Hemiptera; family Coreidae; genus Gonocerus; species Gonocerus acuteangulatus. Next base: position 61,950,129 of record OX328128.1, read on the forward strand.
CCGACGAAATTGGTGCCGTGATCGGACCAGATCACGGCAGAAGTGCCCCGACGCGCCATAAATCGCTCAAAGGCTGAGAGAAACGAGCTGGTAGTTAGTGAAGGGACCAGCTCCAAGTGTAGTGCTTTGGTCGCCAGGCATACGAATACAGACAGGTATGCTTTGCCGGTAGCCGAAGTCCGGAGCCGCGATTCCTTGATCAGGAAGGGTCCTGCGTAGTCCACTCCAACTTCAGTAAATGCCCGGAACTGGTGGAATCTGTCTTAGGCAGGGATGCCATGTACGGTGCGATGGGTTTCGCCCTTAGTATGCGGCAATGCGCGCAGCGCTTGATACAACTACTTATGAGTTTGGGAGCTCTGGGAATCCAATATTTTGCCCTAAGAAGAGACAAGGTGAGCGTTGGCCCAGCGTGAAAATGGTTGTTGTGTGTATGCGCAATAAGGAGTCGGGCTAGCCAGGAATTATAAGGAAGCAAAATAGGATGCTTGCTCGATGACTCAATTGGAGCGTTATGTAGCCTTCCGCCCACCCTGGGAACTCGTCGTTCATCAAGGAATGGTGAGAGTGGAGCGTAGGGCTTGGGTGTCGTATCAGGTTCGTTGAACAGTTCTTTGGGAAGGTATAAGGTCGCCTTGCAGACTAGGACCTGATAGAAGGGCATCATTCAAGCCTTGTCAGGATGTTGAGCCGTCAAAATACCACTCACGGCTTTCGGCCTTTTGCGCCGTCGTGCCACATACCGTGGTTGGGTATGAGGAGGGGACCCTTTCATTGCTGGTGACATGTTCCATAACTTCTGGTACTCTGTCATAAATTCAGAGTATTTGTCTGAAAGTTTTTGCTTGAGGGCGTAGAATCGTCGGAAAACCATGTCTCTATTTTTCTTTGTTTTGGAGTTGTCCTTATTAAACGGAAGTCTGACGATGCGTCTGCCATCGGAGGGTCGCGAGTGGGTGCGAGGAGATTGATCCTCACAGAATTTGACTTGAGTGCTGCTTCTATATATAGATCGAGGCTCTTCAAAGTCCCGGAACCGTTTTAATTGGTTTTCTACGTTGAGCTGGGATTTCGTAAAGAAGGAGAAGCTGGAGTTGGATGGAGTCTCGTTCAGAGATCCCGATATGATGAGACCAAATACTGTGGGAGTTAAATATAAATCCTCAATTTCGGAGTGGTAAGGAGCTCCCGTAATGACTCGAGGGTGGATGTCGCCTCCAATCAGAAGATCTACTGGTCCAGGACAGCTAAAATCGTGTTCGGCCAGAGGTAGGCGACGGAATTTTTCGGCGATGCTCAGAGGTATGCGGCGACCTGGAAGAACAGACGTTATTCGATCAATCACGATGGGTTTTACCGGATATTCGTGATTGCCTCGCGAAGATTGGATATCGCAATTGATGGAGCCTCTAAGCTGTGATTTTGGGAGAGCAGACTCGCCGAGGCTCGTAATGGAGCCCTCGAATGGAACAATTTTTGACTTGAGTTTGTTTGCAAGTGATGTGGTTATGAATGTGTTCTGGCTACCTGAGTCAAGAACTGCCCTCGCCATTTGAAAATCTCCATTATCACTCATCACGAGGACCTTGGCGGTCCCAAGCATAACCGTGTCATTGTTCGGGTTGATAGATTGACGAGTCGATCCAAATCCTGTGAAGATTTCAGGCTCTGTCTGGTCGCGGTTCTCGTCCTTGGCCTCTGCCACATTCCTGGTCTTGGAGTGAATGAGGGTGTGGTGTTTACCCTTACAATGTCTGCACCTAAATTTGGAGGAGCAACGAGTTACCTCGTGGCCTATTCTTAAGCAATTAAAACAAACATGAAGAGACTTAGCAAGTTCTGCTCTCTTGGTTGGCGAAAGATCTTGGAACCTTGGGCACTGTGCTAAATTGTGTGGTTCTTGGCATGAGGGGCATTTATTAGTTTGTTTTGCAGCAGCAGACGTTACATGGTTATGAGAGCTCGATTCTCCACCTGAAGGTTCATCATCACTGCTGTAGTTGTATTTTTGTGATCGCTGAACTGGCATGAAGAGAGACAGGATTGTATATGGCGGCTCTTCTGTTGGGGTAACGAGGACTGGTGAAAGCTTTATTCGTGGAGCTACTACTGGCTGAAGATGTGGCCGATGCACAGAACGACATCATTAAAGCTGTCCTGCGTTCCCGCACGAAGTTGATGACATCATCAGCAGTGGGGAAATTCTTGGCCGATTTGATGTCTATCTCGAAGTCCTTTCGAGTGTCGGCATCCAAGGCACGTAAAGCAAGCGAAGATAGAAGAAACTCCTCAGGGTGGTCTAGTTTTAAGGAACGGAATGAATCTATGCTGTCTGCGACATCAGTGAGGAACTCATCGTACCGTTGTAGTTCACTCCGGTTCGTCTTGATTTCACAGTCCACTATACGATGAATTAGAAGACTGGCTAAAATTCGGGGATTGCCATAGGCTTTGAGCACCTTTTCCCAAGCCTGGACGTAGGAGTTGTCTTCAACAGGAAAGCGAGATACGAGAGTAGCGGCTTCTCCCTTCAATGCTCCTAATAAATAGTGGAACTTCTCTACATTAGACAAGCCAGGATCATCGTGCACCATAGAGGCGAAGGTGTCTCAAAAATGTGTCCATTTGAGAATGTCGCCTGAAAACGTGGGAATCGGGATTTTTGGAAGCTGAGATTTCGAAGAAGGGCTTATAGTGGAATGAAATGGCGAGCCAGGTTGAGGGACTGTTGTCGGCCCTTGTTGCGCTGCTTGGTTTTCTTGAACGCCAAGAAGAATGGTGTTGGCCTCGATTACCTCGTTCTTCAATGCAGAATAACGGTCCCTCCATGAGTTCGAAGGGAAGCCGTCCGACTCTCCAAGTAGCACCTGCAACTCGGTCCTCTCGTACCAGGTGGCCTGGAATCTTGACCAGTAAGATTCAGCAGAAGACAATTTGGCCTTAAAATTAACGAAGGCTCGACCGACAAGGTTTTCTTCGTCGACTTGAGAAATATGCTTTATGTTGAGTTCATAGTCGGTGAGCATGCGCTCAAGGGTGGTTGCCTTCGCAGTAAGTTCCTTCATGCGGAGTGCCGTAGGTTCTTCATCTCGATTAGGATTTTTATTTCCACGCGTTTCAGGCATAATGAAGAAGAAAATAAGCAATAGAAAATAAAATAGAAAATAGCGAGATAGATAAATCAAATGGATGAAAATATGACAAAATAAACAACCTACCGGGCGGGGGGTGAGAAGACAAAGCTGACCGATAAAAGGAGAGGAGATACAAGAGAAATTAAACAGCAGCCCAAAGTGTCAACAATAAGAAAAATACAAAATAGAAAATGAGATAAATCACATGAAATAATTGAATAATGCTCAAACACATATAGAATTGAATTAAAGCAATATGATCAACACAAAGACAAATCTGAATGAAAAAGAACAAGCTAGCGCTGTGAGACGCCACAAGAGAAAGACCAGCTCTTGATTGAGAAAGCGCGGGAGTGCCTACCTCGCTGGAAGCCGGCAAGCGGGAGACCAGTAGGGAGGTTACCTGCCATGTAAACAATGTGGATCAAGAAGCTGGAATAAACTGAGTTGTTCTACAGAAGTTTTGAAGAAATAAGTGAAAACTAGTGGTTGATCAATAGTGAAATGTGAAAGTTAAAGCATAAATTGTGATTTAATTGAATTAAAGGACATTAAGAAATGATAATGTAAAATATGAGTCCTAATGATTGTACGTATTCACTTAATAAATAAAATAATTGAGTGTTCAAGATGATTTTATTAAACCTTATCACAGAAAGAATAATTAATTAACAAATGCTGTGAAAGATTTAAGATTTAACATCTAAGATTTGAAATAAGAGAAAAAAAATCATCTCAGTATGTATCAAGTGAAGGTTATTTACGAATGGAACCATTTTCAAGGCGATAGCTTTAACCGTTTTCGAGAAAACTGAAAAAATAATTTTTGAATGCCGTTTTTGGTTTGGGTACTTAGAATCATGGGATTCAGCTGAAACATTTACTGCATGTTCTACTTTCATTAAAACTATTATGTTGAAATTTTGGTTGCGTTTGGAGTTAAGGAAGGGTTAGAATAAAATATTTTATTAACAGACATAAAAAAGTTTTAGTAACATTGTATACTTTCCTTAATATCTCGAAAAAGGTTGAGAATTTGGGAAACGGAAGAATGCCATTAGAAAGCTTACTAAATGCTCTACAAAAAAGGTTCTAATGAAAGTTTTGATTAGGCGATGTCAATCGGAGAAATAAGTGCTTAAAACTTTAAAGTAATTGATTTCGCTTATTCGAACTGTTCTTTTTGTCTTTGATTTTGATACTTAAAATTATGGGATTCAGTTGAAACATTTTCTGCATGTTTGAATTTCATCAACACTAATATGTTAAAATTTTGGTTACGTTTGGAGCTAAGGAAGGGTTAGAATAAAATATTTTATTAACAGACATGAAATGTTTTGGGAACTTCGTATACATTCCCTAATATCTCGAAGACGGTTAGGAATATTGGTAAACGGAGGGTTACCATGCGAAAGCTTACTAAATGTTCTACAAAAAAGATTCTGAAACAATTTTTGATTAGGCTATGTCAATCGGAGAAATAAGTGCTTAAACTTTGAAGTAATTGATTTCGTTTATTCGACCGGTTCTTTTTGTTTGTTTTTATTCCTTGTTATTTTTTAATTGCTTAAAGTTGGATAATGTATTTGACAATAAAACAGATTAATTAAAATAAGAAAAACAATTAATTGTTAAAAATATATCAGGCTGTACCGTATGAAATGTCAGTTTTGGATTTGTCGATTTCCTTCAAATGTCTTGAAACTGTCGAGGCTCCTACTCCGAGTTCTTTGGCATATTCCCTAGTGTTTTTAATTGCTTATAGTAGTCAAATGTATTTGTCAATAAAACAGGATAAGTATAATTAGAATCAATATTTTGTTTGTTAGAATTCGAAGATACCGTATGAATATCTAGATTACAGTACTGGTGTTGATTTCGTTCTTTAGAATTATTCTTGGTATTCCCTATTTTCATCTGTTACCCATAGTTTTTTATTGTTAGTAGGTTTTTCTTATTGATTATAGAATATAAATCTATTTGGCTATAAAACAGGATACGTAAAATTAGTGACAATATTTCGGAGATTTCTGAGCGAAATACTTTTAAGATTTTCTACCACCACGAACGGCTTTTTTCCTCTATTTTTATCCACTAGATAGGCTTTATTTTGCATATTATTCCATATAAGTTTTATTCAGCAGGGGATTCTGATGAAATGTCGTGTTTTTGCTGTGGATTTTAATTACGATATGTCTAAGTTTGGGTAACATTAGCGAGTCTACATAGTTAAGAACCGACGACGGACGTAGACTTCTCTCTATGATTTAGTCTAGAAATGTATATTAAGTCCTAAATCCAAAAAATAAACTTTACAACGGTTAGATACTATGAGCGAATATGGCGGTTTAATGCCCGTAGAAACAAGGGGGCCGCAGGAAATTTACCTGCTAAGAGTTAATCCTCAAGAGCTGTAAATATACCCCAGGTATCTGCCGACACAAATACAAAGCCTAGGCGGAGAGAACCCCAAAAACTCAGATCCAAACATAAGGTTATATACTAAATATTCATAAAGACTACTTAGTTGTAAACCGATTCATCAATTAGCAATCAATAGTTTTCAACAAAGGTTATATACTAAATATTGATAAAAAGTATTTAATTAGAATAAAAACAGCATTCCACAAGACTTGTTTTTGGTCCATTTGTGTCTACTCCATAGACTTAATTAGGTATATTATTCTATTGTAGTTGGGCAACTAAACTTTGTTTTATTTTGTTAAATGAAGTTTTTTTTCTTGACTTGTTATTCGTCAAGATTTTTATTTGTCCTTGTGTATTTACTAGATAGGTTTTATTCGGCATATTATTCTATATAGGCTATATTAGGCAGGGTATTCTACTCAATCTTGTGTACTTCTTCTTGATCCTTCTGTACATGGGCGTATATAAAAACAATTTCGGGGGGGGGGCTGAGACCATTTCCAGGGTATGGAATACTAAATATTTAGAGCTTGGAATAGTTTTAGGCAACTAAAACGCTATTACACGTAAAATAAAATATGTTTTATGAACTAAGTGATCTTATTTAATTTATTTTTAAGGGTTTTACGAGAAGTTTTTATCATCAATTCAAAATTTCGGGAGGGGCTGCAGCCCCCTCAGCCCCCCCCTCATATACGCCCATGCTTCTGTATCCTCTAGAAAGGCTTTATTAGGCCTATTTTGTATTGATTTATAGAGCTTTGCTTTAGAATGAGAGCCAGATTCTGTAATTTCCGATTCTGTGTAAAAGTTAGCTACTGTCGGTGTCCCTGACGCCTTAATATCACTTTTATTCGAGATTTTCGAGAGGATTTTAACAATTTTCACGAGATATATAAAAAAAAAAGTTTATTTCTTTTCTAAGCTTATCAAATGGCACTAGGGACATGAACGGAACCGCGCTAAGATGCTGCAGTTCCTGCGAGTCGGACTTTTTGGGTATTCACTTATATCTTGGAAACCCTGCGTCCTAGCGACATGACCATTCTATAACAAATGAAAGCTGATTAAATATGCTACAAGTTCAGCTGAATAAAGTTTTTGAGATATCTAGACTGTGTCAGAGCCAGGCCGGGACACGGTGAAACAATCACACCAGCATTTTCAATGGACTCGTCCACGCTACACCGGTCCGAGTCCGTGTTTTATGCGTGTGTGATAACATAGAGCACTCCGTTGTGGGTTCGATCCCCGATTTGGGTGGTGGCTTTCATTTGAGAAAAGAAAAGGCTTCAGGCCTATCTTGGCTTGAAAAGGAGAATAACCTGTGGAGAACATGCATATATGGACGTTCAAATAAATAAATTGTATAGATTATTTTAACACATTCTATTTTTCTGGAATGGACAGTTGTGTTGTTAATAACATATTTGTTAGTGCCTAGTTTTTACACTGACTTGTATATTTAAAGCAAACAAAATATATCACAATGATATATAATATTAATAAAAATTATTACTAACAACAAATATATTAAATTAGTTACGCAAAGATTATAGAAACACATCTTTATTACTTATTTGATAAATTATATTTATATATAAAAGAAATATTTTCTGGAGACATAATAGGTACAAAAGTTTCACAAGGGTAACATTTACTTTAGAATAGAAAGTTTTTACTGAGTTAGTTGTTTATGTTCTTTGCTCTTTAAAGTTTCAATTTCTCTAATGGCCTTCATTCCTTCAGATATTTGTTACATCTAAACTTGAAAACAAATAGCAAGTAAAGAATTCTGCTTCTTGTTCTTTCAAAGTTTTCCTTGGAGTAGTTTTCCATCAAACTAACGAAATAGTATAAAAATAATCCAAAAGAACTCAATACATCATATATTATTTTGTCTTCACTAGAAAATATTTCTAACTCGACAAAAATATTTCATATATTGGCAAATATTTTCATTGTAAAAAGTTAAAATGAAATTAATATTGTTCTATTTAACTGGCAACTGATATTTAACAGTATAAAAAAAAACTTACTTGGAACCCTGCGGTTCTGTCCAATTTTATTCAACTCCTGGTATTTTTGGTAACAACTTTTACATTATCTAAGGCTAACAAATAACTTTTACGGATGACTTGGTACTTTTTATCTGTTTCTTCAAATCCACTCCGTTTGACCGATTTTGACCAAACTTGGCTCACAGGTAGGTCTTCATAGGGGAAATCTCCTAGGCTAGGTCAAAAGTTTTGTTGAACAAAAATTGGCTACACTGAACCATTCAGATTCTGACGGCCATTTTGAATCGACAACCATTATGAATAATGTCTGAGAGTTTATTTGTTGATGTTCTTGATAATTAGAATAACTTTAACTCATTGATGAATTTACATTATTATATAATCATGTAATGCAGTTTATTTCCATTTTCTATCAACAGTCACTGTTTAACTAAGGAGTGCTGGCCTTTCTTTGATAAGAGCTATCTTACTCGCAGGCTGTGGTGCTTCGGCTGCTTTATGAATTACTTGACAGATATATACAAATTCACACCGTTTGACCAATTTTGACGTAACTGGGTGTACAGGTAGACCTTCATACGGGGAGCATCATAGGCAGAAAGTAGGTGTAGCATGGCACGCCGGGGAACAGCCCGTTAATATTAAGCATTGTCTATCAAGTCTATTGATCTTACAAAAACGCCATTGTATATGTAAGGCACTTAATTTTGATCATATTTTTGAAGAGATTATTTTTAACATCCTTTCGTAAATCTACATGAGGAGACAAGGTGGCCGTGAGGGTTAAGGCGTGAGCACTTAACATTCCGTGCCAAAGGTCTTGGGTTCGATTCCCACTAGGGGTGGAGGCTTTTCTTTAGAAAAAAGAAAAGGCATCACCCCTATCCTGGCTAGAAAAGGGTGGTAACCAACCACCCCGTCCTAAAATTCGTAGTTAATAATAAATGGACGTTAAAATTTAAATTAAATAAATCTACATGAAGGCTATATCTGGTCAGAACCAGAAGAAAGATGTTCTGAATAATTTCCAGGGTGACTTGGCCTACGATCCAAATAGAGACATGCTTCTCGAAAAGGCAGTGACAGGTGCAAACTTTATAAGGGAAGCAACTTAATCAGCAAAGCCTAAGCAACATTCCTGAAAATATGGTCTTGGCCAAATGAAAACTGGCTATTAATGGAGTTGCACCGCCTTATAACGAATTATGTAATGACCAAAGAAAGCTCCGAAACAACACTTCATTCTTGATGATGTATTGCGGTAGAATTAATTCTGAGGATGAGAAGATAGAACGCTCCTAGTTGGGGAAAAATTTAGTGAAATGGGATTTCCTTTTACGTTTTAACTTTCAAGATACCACCACCAGATCTTGTGTACCCAATTTGATTTTTATGTCGCACCTTCACAAAGGGCTTCAAACATTTATTTGATTAAATATCTCAGTTTCCCAATAGAAAGTAGTTGTTCTTCTTTACTTGGTTAATGGCACTACAACCCCTAGTTGGGTCTTGGCCTCCTCCAAGAGCTTCCTCCGTCCAGCTCGCTCACTCCGCCGTCGCACAGTCGTATTTTTAACTCATGTAGCTGGACAAAATTCGAAAAATTCAAGAAAACAAATCCCTAATTGGACTTTGCAGAATTTTCCTAGATAGTATACAGATTACAAAACAAGAATAAGTCAGCTCAAATACGTCAACATTTAGGGATTACGGTTTGTTTATGTTAGGGTATGTCAGGCTGCAAACTTTATTACTCCATCTTTGAATGAATACTGCAGTTACAAAAATGATTTGTCAGTACTACAAATTTATTTCATGTTTCAGAAAGATAAGTATGATCGCCTTTCATTATTTATCATAATAAATTTCCATTAATGTTTGCTTTACGCGAAGCGATTTGTAATACCCTTATTGGTAAGTTATTATGGTACAAAACTTTTGCTGTCCGCTCTCGTCCGGCCTAGTTTTAATTTTTTCTTATTTGTCAATTAAGTATTGACTTGCTAAAGCAATAATTAGCTAGCTGCCAGAATCTGCCTATTTAATAATGATAACTGATTTTCTGAAAAAATGGTCACATCGAAAAGGGAACTTTTTGAAGTTTGGATCTTACAAAGTCCAAACAAAGAAAAAAAACCAGGAAGGTATAAAAAATGTACACCAACAATTTCATCTACCAGAAGAGAAGGAAAACTTAAAAAAAAAAAATAATAATAATAATAATGGAGATATTCTTAAGACATTTCGTCTAGCAAACCGAACAAAAACTGTTATTGAGAAAGGTTTTGGTGAATGGCTTGATACAAGTTTGGATTACGATACACAATCAGATGTAGAAGAAGATTTAAGTATATCTGCCAGTAGGGGGGGGGGAGGGCTATCGAATATTGAAGATGTATTTCAGTGTTTACTACACTCGAGCTATCCGTATATTTCTAGTATGAGTGCAGAAATTCTTCGACATAAAGAAGAGTTTCTTTCCTTCACAGGTGAAATAATTAATTTGTTGAATGAAACGTTACTTGACTAAGAATAATTTATTAGTTTTGATAACTTAATTTTGATTGTATTTTTTGCTGTATTCTTGTGTTTTCAATTATTTTTGATGTATTTTTTTTCAATTATTTTATTATTATTATTAATCTTTGTAATACCTAGCCTTTAAAAAATGTATAAAACAAGTATAATAATAAAACAAATTAAAAAAGTTTAATTTTGGTTAATACTTAAAACGGGGGTCTCCCGTAGTCTAGTGGCTAGCGCGTTGGATTCATAAGCGGGAGATGGTGGGTTCGATTCCCACCTCCGGCAGGAATTTTCTCATCTCAAGGCTCGCTGGGAAAATTCCTCGCTGCACCCTGGATATCGGCGCTAATGACCTAGAAGTAGATGCGCCGTAAAAAAAAAAAAAAAAAAAAAAAAAAAAAAAAAAAAAAAAAAAAAAAAAAAAAAAAAAAAATACTTAAAACGTAATAAAAAACGGCCTTTTCTGCTGAAAAAGTTAGAATACAACGGTAAGGCTACATTTCCGACCGATATGGGCTATATTCGTGATGAGCAAGTCATTTCCAATAAGAATCCGTGGATAAAATAATTTTGTCCAGCTAGATCAGGTAAAAATACCACTGTGCGCCGCCTTCCAGTTAGGGGTATTGAGAAGACTCCTCGAAGCGGCAGCTAATGCATCAGCCCATTTAAGCCTTGGTCTTCCTCTTCTTCTGGTTCGGTTCAAGTGGCCTTCCATTACTTTCCTGGAAAGTAGTTTTATTAGGTTAAAGGTTTAAAGTAAAGCTGCAAAGAATTGCAATGAATAAATAAAAATAATCTGAAAGCACCTAACCACCTGCACAATGTCCGCGGAAATGATGAGCATGAGTAAAAATCTAGCCTTACTGAAATTCTCCCTCAAAAATTGCCCAACTCTTAGACAGATTTATATATTTTTTATTAATAAGTGATCGCTACTACAAGGCGATTCCAATCAATCCTTCCAGGCGGTACCTGGAAAATAAACATTTCATATATATATATATATATATATATATATATATATATATATTTGAAGAGAGGGAGACAGAGATAGTTCCACAATTCATTTTAAATGTTCTCAATTTCTTATCCCCTAAGATCTCGTTTAAATAAATTGTCAAACATTTTCCCACAGAACTGTCTTAATGAAACCGCGATTGCGCCTCACCCTTCTGACTACTTACTTTGAGTCCAACATAAAAACAACACATAAAGCCTGATGAGCAAGAAGATTAACAGATTACAAGGCACCATGGAGGGTGTGAACATTAATAATGAAGGCGCTGACAAAAAAGTTCATCCTTTTTTCTTGCTTTGTTTCAGCTGCTTTCATGGAATGAATGCTTTTTGTTCATTTCACTCCTTGCCTCGTTTTGCTTCGTCTTGGCTTGTGATTAGGAAGGGCATTATCAAGATTAAAAAAAAAAGGGAGAGATAAACATAAATATGCCATTCTATCTGTAGTATTATGGATAATGCTATTAGTGACTTTATTATTATTCCAAAAAAGGCTCATACGATATGCGAAAAAAAGAGCCAATTAATAGGTTATGGGTCTTCTGAAGAATTTTGAAATGGCATCTTCCTTGCGGACGAAAAAATCTAAAACCCTTAAAATATAGCTTATGAAATAATTAATTAAAAGAATGATTTTGATGAATTAGGAGAAAGATTCTTTAAAGCGATATCTGTAACCGTTTACGTAAAACATTGGTACAACTACTTTTGCAATCTGATTTTCAGTTTGGGTATTCAGAAACACTTTATTCAGTGTCTCTTCTTCCAAATGTTTGGCATAAATCTAATCAAAGATATTTAACTTTTTGTCGCGTTTGGACGTAAGGAAAGAAAATATTCATAGACATAAGAAGCATATTTTGTAAATTATCTCGAAAACTGTTGGGAAATCGTGGTAAGTGGATTGTGACCATTGGAATTCGGGAAATATAGGATAAATACGAGTTGGAAGACCTCCGATGGTTCCATTGTAATTTCTAGATATATTTTAGATTTCTGGACAAGAGTTCTTCAAATATTCGCATTAGTAGACAGGCCGTGATACCTTATTATACCAGATTGCAGCATTTTCAGTCCATGAAGGTTCGATATAAGCACTAGAACGCCTGAGTGATATATTAAATTGCAACTAAAGTTTGGAGGTTGGAGAATAATGTGCTGTGTTAGGAATCCTTAAAGAGCTGTTCTAAGCTGGTGATGTCACTCTCCAAGGTCCTTTGTTAAGATGTCAGCTGTCCTGCTTTGTGTGACTGTCACAGCATACAGCTGTCTCCAGTAACAAGCCTTCGCATTACTTAGCCCATTAATATGATTAATTAATAATATAACTTATTTACGTAAGTAAACCGTACGTATATATATATATATATATATATATATATATATATATATATATATATATATATATATTCCCTCTATCCGGTAACTCTGCAAAAATACCGTGGTTCTTTTTTACTCATTACCCACACAAGTGACTTATTAGTTACTTACAAGGGGAGTATACAGGGGTGGGGTCACCGATCTGGACCATTTTTTTTTCTGGTGATTGAAAAAAAGAGTCCTTTTTCTAACCATATAAGTGGCTATTGTATTATCTTAAAAGGTACTTGCAAAAAATGGTTCTCAAAATAAAAGTAAAATGTAAACTTTTTTGCATATAACGTAAATACACCCCGATTCTGGGATAATAACTCGTAGAAACACCCCTATTGGAGAGAAATGTGTCACTCCTTTATCGACCCTCCAAGTTTACTTGGAATCGGGTAAATATTCTTTGAAATATGGCCTGATTGTTGAATCTTTAACGACATTTGAAGGGTCCACCCTTAGCAAAATTTAAAATACTTTTTTTTTTTGTAATATTCCCAAAATTTTAATTTGTTTTTTTTTTTCAATGTGCTAAAAACGAATCTGACATCCGTTTTTAAATAAAAAATTGTTTTACATACTCGACTCTATAGAAGTCATTATTCTGCCAAAATATTCCATATGTCAGATTCGTTTTTAGCACATAGAAACACCCCTAAATTCAAATTTTGGGAATATTACAAAAATAAAAAAAATCTATTTTAAATTTTGCTAAGGGGGGACCCTTAGGATTTTGTTAAAGATTCAACAATTCCGCCATATTTCAAAGGATATTTACCCGAGTCAAACCAAACTTGGATGTTCGATAAAGGCTCTAATGTGACACATTTCCCTCCAATCGGGGTGTTTCTACGTGCTCTGGGATTGACTTTATATGCAAAAAATGTTTACATTTTACTTTTATTTTGAGAATCATTTTTTGCAAGTACCTTTTGAGATAACACAATAGTCAATTATATGGTTAGAAAAAGGAGTCTTTCTTCTTTTGAAATATTTCAATGACGTAAAAATCGGATTACCTCAAGGGGAGATATTGAATGTGAAAACATCAAGTTACTTTTTCGCTTACAATGTTTTAGTCTCTTCCAGTTGGGAAAAATCATTATTTTTTGTTTTCAATGATATTCACCACATTAGTGTTTCTTGGGGTGCTGATTTTAAATCTGCTATTATTTTTAGTGTAAAAAAAGTATAATACTAGTTTACTTGAAAACGTAAGCATATTTTTGAATTTATTTGACGAAATATAAATTATTGTTTAACGATTATATTTTTCCTTTAATCTACTCTAACAAATGAATTGGTGAAAGAATCATGTCGATATCATTTTCTAAACTCGATATAAAAAATAAACCACTTTCAACCTATTTTATTTTATTTCTCGGCTCCTAAGGCGCATTGGACGGAACGCTCGGACACGTGTCGACTATTTTTTGATGTAGAATCACCAGAAAAAAATGGTCCAGATCGGTGACCCCATCGCCATAGCCTTCATGTAGATTTATTTAATTTAAATTTTAACGTCCATTTATTATTAACTACGAATTTTGGGACGGGTTATCTATAGATGACCACCCTTTTCTAGCCAGGATAGGGCTGATGCCTTTTCTTTTTTCGAAAGAAAAGCCACCGCCCCTAGTGGAAATCAAACCCACGGACCTTTGGCACGGAGTGGTAAGTGCTCACGCCTTAACCCTCACGGCCACCGGGTATCTACTTAGTGATTTATCTTATTGTTAAATTAATACAAGTGACGAACAAATGATTAAAGTAATACATATATAATTTTATTTTAAACTTTCTCATTGACTTGTACATTTTTTTTTTCTTTGCGTGTTCCTGTTTATATGACAAACTGTCAATATTTAAACGGACCTTACTTCTGACGTCCTATGTTATTTGCCACTGTTGCGGAACTTGATATAAATAAAAAATGTATTTATTTATGGAGCTCCGCAACAGCAAGGTGATCTGCTCTCATACTTCATGAAAGAATATGTAATACATGTAAACAAATAGGTGTCAATAAAGTGTTAAAATATATTAGGTAAACCCAAGAGAGCAAAGTAAAAAAAAAAGTTAACAAAAAAAATACCAGTAAGGAGTACAAAACAATACCTGAACTATTATAATAACAAATAATAAAGTGTATGATGGTTTATTTCAATATAAAAATCATTATTATATGACGGGAGATTTAATTTAAGGACATTCTACACTGAAGCCTCTCTTATGCTCACCAAAACACACACTCAAATAAAAAATTAAAGACAATGAATATGTCCCCGTTGTATCTTCTTCTGTAACAAACTCACATAGGTATAAGTCTAGAAGGGATCTTCTAGTTCCACATTAAATTTTGTTCCTTCGTTGAGCGCTGGCCCAAAATGACCACTCCTTTGGGTATGGGCTCCTGTATTAGGACAAACAAGATTTTGTGAATGGTTGACTGCATAATTCCTGAAACGCACTACATAAAGTGTCCTTTTATTTATTTCCGTGTTTTATGCAATTTTCTGAATATTTAAAATGTCTTAAATGCCACTTCATACGATTTAAGATCACGACCCAGTTTTATCAGATTCATTATTAACAAAAACAACTTTAACGTTCCTTTAAATCTATGAGGTAAAAGGTTGGTAACCTGCTTCATATATATATTTTTTTTCTTTTATAATAGACATATGTTATTATACAGGGTGTCCCAATTTTAAATGGCAAAACTTCGGGAGCTTGTAGGGGACTAGCTCGTTTTTGATTCGTTTTGGAGAAAAACGGAAATCAAGAAGTGTAACAAGTTTTCATTTTTTTACTAGCTTATTTAAATTTTAAATGGAAAATAATGTCATTGCGAATTGTTTCAAGAGAAATTAATTACTAAAATTGAATTTCTTGATGCTGTTATAGTTTTCGTGTATGGTTTCTTCAACGATAATGCTTCAGAAGCGGTGTGAGAATATGCGCGCCGATTCACAAATTGAAGAGTGCTTAATCGACGAGTCTTTTTGTAAACTTTTAATAGACAACAAGACTGGGTCATTCTTACTTTATAATGAAGGCGTCCAGTTTCAGACAGCATTAAGAGCAGATCGTCGGTGAAGAAATTGAGTCCGAAGCCTGCATTAGGAATATCTCAGCAAGCAATTTGATGAACATTGAAAGGTACTAATACTACTACTACTAATACTACAAATTTACGCAAAGAGACCTGATATTAGATGAAGTGCACTAAATATCATCAGAACATTACGAAGACAAGGTATGGTTGGGATTCGGCTGGGAGAACGGCGGTCTGACGTTTTTTTCTCCTAGCCGAATCCCAACCATACCTTGCCTTCGTATCACTACAACGGCTAACTATCTCCATCTCCTCATCAGAACATTGTTTAGCTGCAATTTATCAAGTCAGTGCTAGATGTAATGATTTCGTTTCTGCAAGAGGGCAACATTTAATAACTAACCTAAGTAGGTGAAAACATAAAAAAAATGTAAATAAATGAAATGACCCAGGCTCTCGTAGTCTATTAAAAGTTAACGAAAAGACTCGTCGATTAAGCACGTTTCTATTTGTGAATCGGCGCATATTCTCGCACCGCTTCTAAATCATTACTGTTGCTGAAACCGTCCTCAAATACTATATCAGCATCAAGACATTGAATTTTTGTAATTGGTTTCTTGAAATAATTCGCAATGACAATTTTTTTTTATTGAAAATTTCAATAAGTAAGTAAGAAAATGAAAACTTGTTTCGTTTCTTGTTTTGCGAATTTCTCCGAAACGAAGCAAAAACGAGCAAATCTCTAAAGGACTTTTTGTCTTAGTTTTTTGGTCCCCTACACGTTCCTGAAGTTTTGCCATTTAAAATCGGGACACCCTGTATAACGGTGTAATAAAACACTAATAATATCAAAAGTATCTGATGTGGCCAAAGTAAAAAATACCCAATACCGTTTTTACATTATTCTATAAAAATTAATATATATATATATATATATATATATATATATACATATATATATATATATATATTTTTTTTTTAATTTGTTTCCTCCTTACAGTAACCCTGCAAGAAGGGAGTTTATTTTTGTCTGCAAGTCTCATGCAACAATCAGCATATCACTTGCATTTGTATGTTAACATATTTTGTTTTTTTAAAAACATATTATTAGTTTTAGTTAAAATTTAAAAGTTTACAAATTATAACTATACAAAATACTACAAATGGAGAAAATTAACAAAAGAACAGAATATAAAAATGAAGTAAAGCAAAAACATGAATAATATAGAAGATATAAAATTAGAAAAAAAATAAATTTTAGTACAACCACAAAAAATGTTTAATATCATTTTATTTGTAATAGGTATTCAATCTTCCCATTGCCATGTAAAGCTGCTCAGCAAATTCTCTTAATGCCTTATTATGGCACATAAACAGAGTTTGTTCTGGTGATGGCCAGACTCCGTTTTGTTTCATAATTGTCGATTGTAATTTTGTCCGTTCCTGTATTAGTAGTCGGCAGTCGTATATTAAGTGTTGGTAAGTTTGTTCCGTAAGAAAGTCGCATGGACAAGTGTTTCTGTTCGTGATTTTGAAACGGTATAAGTACGAGTTTATTGAGCCATGTCCTGTGACAAGTTGTGTTGTGTAAAAATCTGTCATAGTTTGTTTTTTTGATAAATATGTTTGAATTTGTGGTATGAATAGTTTTAAGTGTGTCCCTTTGTTAGTATTTGTCCAGCGGTTTTCCCAAGTTTGTATAGTCTTAGTTTGTAACATATATTTTAAGTGATTTTTCGACATCTTATCATAACAAACTGGTAACTGGGGACTTTTCGCGGCAGCTTTAGCTGCTTTATCAGCTAATTCGTTCCCCATATTTCCAGAATGTCCTCTTATCCACTTAAAATATATGTTTATGTTAATGTTTTGTATTTCTGTCACATGTTTCCTTATTTCTTCTGTTAGTGAGTCATGTACCGAACGATTAGTCAGTTTTTGTAAGGTCGTCTTGCTGTCTGTGTATAAAATTGCATTATTATATTGTCTGTATTTGGTCTTTAGTAGTCGCAAACTTTCAAGTATGGCGTATTGTTCTGCTTGTATGTTTGTACAGTTTTGTCCCAGTCTGTATTTATGTACGTTCGTGGGTTCGTCGTTAATAAATACCACTGATTCACAGCCTACGTTTTTGCCTTCCTTACTTCCATCAGTGTAAATTGTTAATTCTATGACGTTATTTTTGCAAGGATTTTTAAAAATTGGAAAATCGGATGGGTGAGGCCACATTGTACATTGCAATTCTTTTTCAATTTGAGTATTTCTAAAATTGTTTATGTTTTCTGAGGTTTTGAGAATATTAAATTGTGCTGTATATTGTTTTGCAATTAATTCGATGGGAACTATTTTTGCTACGACGCAGGCTGCTTCATACGACACTGTTTTAAAACCCTTTATCATTTTAATGGCCATCAATCTTTGTACTCGTTGTAATTTCATTAAATTGTGTTTTTTAGCAAGTCCAGATTCCCAGATATTAATAGCATACGTTAATGATGGGAGTACGGCTCCTTTATACAATATATGTAATGCTTCTGTGTTTAGTCCCCATGTATTCTTTGCAGCGATTGTCAGATTATTTACTAGTTTTAATAATTTTGTCTGTAGTCTGTCAATGTGTGCATTCCAGTTTAGTTTTCTGTCTAGAGTTATTCCTAAATATTTCAATGTTTCAACCTGTTGAATGTTTTGTCCTTGTGATTTTACATGTATTTGTGGGTGGATTCTTTTATGTGTAAATATAATGAAAGATGACTTTTGAATATTAAATTTTAACTTATGCTGGTTCGCCCAGTTATCAATAATATTTGTAATTGCATTAATATTGACTTGTAGTTTTTCGAATATTTTAGATTTAATTAGCACTAATATGTCATCAGCATCAGCATATGCTAAAATAGTTGTGTCTGGAGGTAACTTTATCTTTAACAAATTATTTACAATTAGATTCCATAATAATGGTGAAAGGCTAGACCCCTGAGGCGTTCCTAGTGTTTGAAATTTGTGAAATTTCATATTTGGTGTTATAATAAAGGATTGTCTGCCTTGTAAGTAATTTTTCACAGATCTATATATATTGTTAGGGCAATTTGAATTTGCTAAAGAATTTAAAATTTATGGCCACCATGCGTTATCAAATGCTCCTTTAATATCTAATGATATGAGAACTGTATGTGATTTAGTGTTTTTGGCTTCAGATATGAATTGTAGTGTACTGTGTAATGCATCTATTGTTGATTTTTGAGAGGTAAATCCAAATTGATTGCTATGTAAGAGCGAGTTTGAGTACAAATAATGAGATAATCTTGAATGAATTATTTTTTCCAAGACTTTACCAGCTGTAGGAATTAAAGAAATGGGTCGAATCGATGAAATATCATTTTTGCATTTCCCGGGTTTATTTAGAAGAATTACTTTAGACTTTTTCCATATTTCGGGGAAAATACCAAATTTGAAAGAGTTTTTGTATAATTCATTGATGAAAACTGGAAAACAACTATATATATTTTTGAATATTTCTCCTGTAATTCCATCTATACCTGGGGATTTATTTCTTTTTAAATTTTGAATAATATAACTAATTTCTGAATCGGTTAACGGTAGGTCGTCATTTGTCTGTAGGTCTGTTGGTATATTATTGCGAATTGTTTCGTGTATTTCATTATCATTTTGTAAGTTGTCTGTTTTAATGAGTGAGTCGAGTATATAGTGGTATGTTTCTGTTGTATTATTTGTGTATGAATCGTCATGTTTCTTTATTGTATTAAGTGTAAATTGTTCATGTAATTTTCCATTAGCATATTTGTAAGGCCATGTCCATGGATTACAAGGACTTATATTATTGCAAAATTCTTTCCATGATTTTATTTTATTAGCTCTTATGTTTTTTTCATAGATGTGTTTTGTTTCTAAATAGACTTGTTTTCTTTCCTGTCTCAAAGATTCATTACATGTTGTTTCCTGATATATTTTCCTTAATTTCTTTGTCTCTTTTCGAAGAGTAGTCAAATTTTCATCCCACCAAGGTTTCGGATTAAAGCGAGTTTTAGTATTATTTTTTTGGTAATTTCTAATTTTAAAAGTCTTATTACAGGCTTTTGAAATGACTTTGGAAAATTTATTCAATGTCATATTTAAGTTATTACTTAATAAAAATTGAATCATATTAGTTTCTATATTTTCAGTAATTTTAAATTCCTTACAGATTTCTGCAAATAAATTATTTTGAAATAAATCCCAATTCGCATTTCTAGTATTATATACTAATCCTATACCTTTTATTTTGTTTTTTATTTGTTTTAAAGCAAAGTTATATTTAATTGATAAATGATCTGAAAAGTTTTCTGAAGTTGAAATTCTCCAATTATTTATTTTATTTATGAGGTTTGGTGTTATTAAAGTTAAATCTATATTACTTTGCCCACGTGGGCCATCAAAAGTTGGCAAATTTTGATTTTCATTTAATATTGTTAAGTTTTTTAAAACAATGAAATTTTCCAGTCGTCTTCCTCTTTTATTAGTAATACTGTCGTGCCAAATTTTCGATCTAGCATTACTATCAACTGCTATAATTATATCTTTAGTTTTTAATTCATTTAGAATTTTATTTAATTTCGATAAATCTTCATCAATATCATGCTTTATATCAAAATAAGCACTAATTAGTATTAATTGTTTCTCTTTATATATGACTTCAACAACGGTTGTATCTGGATCACTGTATTTTGAAAGGAGGGATGCATCAATTTGTTTATTATTAATAATTATTTGTGAACGAGATTTATGACTAACGCTTGAATAAATCTTAAATCTTTTAGGTTTAATTTTATTACCAATGTAAGGTTCCTGTAAAAGAGCAATATCTATTTTTTTATTATTTAAGTATTCATATAAAAATACAGTAGAATTAATTTTATGTTTCATATTAATCTGAATAAATTTAATTTCATAATTTTGATCATATGTTTTAATTCCTTCAACAGCCATTGGAATCATAAACAAAAGAAACTAGTAAACAAGATATATTAATTAGATTAGACTTGGAAAGAAACATATGTTTTCTACCAAACAAAAACAATCGCACATCAATCAACATTAGAGATTTAGTATATGAATGAATATTTCGTTTTTCAGAAAATGCATAATAAAGCTCGAATGTGTTTTGTTTATCAGCTGGAGTTTATGTTTTGTTTGTGTGTTTATTAAAGAAGGATTTGATAAATGCTCTATTATAATAATAAAGATATTATAAATCAGTGTTGTATTATTCATTGATAATCAGTGTTATTTATTAATCTATTATAGGCATTAAGATAAGATGGGCAACCTTTACTAAGAGCAGAATGGGAGATAGATACCTTTTGATGTGGTTTGCAATAGTTATTAAAACTAATACAATTTATACACTTGTGTTCTTCTATCTTCTCTCTTCGTGGACAGTCCTTGGCTTCATGTTCCTCTGTGCAGTGAGGGCAGGTGAGGGTTCCTCTGCAAAGTCCTGAATGGTTGAGCCGTTGGCAGTTCCTGCAGCGCCGGACAGAAAGGAAGTCATCGGTCTTACTAATCGTGTAGAATAACTTGAGCTTTTCTGCACGTTTCACGATGATATTCCTAGCTTGTGGTGATATTTGCAGTACTGCGTGTCTTTGATTTTCATTATATCTAGATTTTATTATGAAATAGTGACCTAAATCTTCGGTAGTTAATCCTAATTCCTCATTTTGTGATAGAATAGTCTCTGATAGGTTATGTTCATCAATTTCCGAAGGAATATTTTTTATTATAATTCTTGGTCTCAATTTTTTAATAAAATCTGATTTTAAATTTGTATTGGAATTTATCAATGTTTGGTGAATTTTTTCTATATCGTTATTAGTTTGAGTTTCTACAATTAAATGTCCTCTATATGTCATTTTTAAATTTTTAGTTCCAATCTTTAATTCTTGTGGTTTTATTATTGATTTGAATTGATTTTTTGTATCTTCAATGCTATCCTTTTCATTATTATTTTTAACAATAAGCTTAAAAGAATTATTTGTAGGTTTAATTTTAGTTTTTAATGTACTTGCATAGGATTTCTTACTGCTAACCTCACTTGTAGTCATTATGTGTGTAGATACTCCAGGATCTTCACGTTTTTCTTGAATAGTCTTTTGTAAATCTTGAAGGAGTCCTATGGCTTTGTATACATCACTTTTTAAGTTTTTTTTGAGCACTGAAAATTCCCCTACTGGTACCAAAAGGCGGAGCACTGTTTCTATGACCTCTACACTGTCCTCCATCTTGGACAACTGATATATATATATATATATATATATATATATATATATATATATATACATATACATATATATATATATATATATATATATATATAATATATTCAATTTTGTTTTGGTATATCAATGTATTTTATGTTTAAGTATGCTTTCTATAAATTATCTCTAGAACTTGAATTGTATACCTTGAACAGTTCTTTTACTGTAGTTTCCCAATTTATCAAATTTTTATAATTATTTTGATATTTTATTGAAGTACCTACATGCGTATACAATGTAGTGTTATACTGTCACAAGCGCAAGCCGACCTGTTTTTCATGTCGTATAGTAGTCGGTATATGAATGTTTTCGAACTGAGTATTGTTTGTATGATCGGAGTGATTAAAAACATATAACATTCTTTCGTTCAATTATCCCATTGTTCGATTGATCAGGAGAACTCTTTGAAGCTATTTAAATCGTAATTATGTGCTTAAACCTTTTACTACCAGGTCAACGTTCTACTGGAGTTAAAAACAATAGCGCTAAGTAGTCAAATGATTTCTTTCGATAATGCACGTTTCCTAAATTATGATTGGCGCATGAAATATAGTCTAATGAATAAAAAAATTGTCATACAAATGTCAATTATTAATTTTTGTCAATTAAAGTTAAATAACATGTTTCATTTAGATATTTTTAATTTTTGTTCCTTGTTTTTTAATGTGTTTACTAAAAAAAAAACATAGTAACATTAACATGATAGATTAGTTGAAAATTCCCTAACTATTTCTCACGATTTGCCGACAGAATGAGTGATCGAAAGCTTTGTATACTGTTGGTCTGGAGCAATATCAGGCTTTGAAACAAACTTGACCAACAGCGGTTGGGCTAAACTATACAAACTATTCAGCCATGCCCGGCCTCATTGTGTATCAGACTGGCTGAGAACTTCTTGGACATTGTTTAAACTGACAATAGACAGACATTTCACCTCAGATTAACAATAATTATATCCACATCTACAACGCAATTTAATTTAGACAATATAGTAATCATTATATTATTAAACATATACCACTAGTAATTAGGGAATTAAAATTGTTGTATATGAAGACCAATAAGCATTTCCACATAAGCATAGTACGTTCCTTAAGAATAAAGCTCGTGATTGTTAAAAAAGCCTTAAAATATTAAAGGATAATACTAGCTTGTAATTTTGTTTTTTCTTTTTTTTTTTTTTCAGGGCTAAAATTCTTTCTTATCTAATCTAAAATGATATCCAAGAGTGTATATGTAAAGAAAAAGTTTTTAAATGGGCAAAAAATACGATTTTCCAAGTGCATTCACGAAGCTGAGTAAACGCGATGATGGTTTGAATATAATTTTTTGAGCAAGCCTCGATTGGTCCCTTTTAAAGTTCTTTAGTTCCTCCTTTAATAAATGTCAAAATAAAAACCCATTTTTTCTCTAAATTACAAGAAAGTATGAAAACAAAATTAAATAGGAAAAAAATAAATTTCTATGTTTTTCAAATCGGGCGATACTCTGGCGTCTTCAGTTTTTGCCCGATCAACTTCAAATTTTAACTGCAACTTTCTAATGATATTTGCTAGTAAAGTACGGAAGATTTTTTTAATTCATTGAATTATAACGATTTTATGACCGATTTTCGACGAATGTTTTAATAGAAAATGAATAATTGTTCACCATTTTCGAAAAAATCAATATTTTTTAAAAAACCTACGTACTCTAGTAGATTTAAGCTTCTTCTTTCCGCCTGCAGACTGTCGCCTGTAAAAAAAAGAGGGCTTCCGTTTGTCAGACACCATTTTTTTTTTTTTTTCGAAGAATTGAAACTTTTATCTTTGGATACTTTAACACCCCATTTAAAACGTTTGGCATAAAGAATTGAAAAAAATATTGATTTATTTGTTATTTATAAATTCAAGAAAATGACTTTGATTTTAAACGCACAAGGTAGTATTACCCTTTAATTCAACCTACTTTTTAGTTTCTTAGAGACTTGGGCGTAGTCTTTTCCTGGAAATATAAATATGGATTTATAGTCCGTTTTAAATTTTAAAAACTGTCCCGTAAGAGGCCACGAGGGTCCAGAAAAGCAGATACTGTAGAGGTGTCTGCTTCTTGACCATACGACAGACTAGGAGTACCCCGTACTATTTTTAGTATGGTCAGTGCTATGCTCTGTTCTCCTTATTTTCTCCTTTGCAGGCACCCATTAAAATATTTAAAGGCTGGGTGGGCCTGGTAGCCCGATTTGTTTGAACTCAGATCCTCCAGAACATTAGCCGAGTGTTCTACTAACGAGCCCCCGTCCTAAATGTTAGCTTTGTAAATATAAATTTAGTAATCATCTTTTGTGTAAAACGCAAGACTTTTATCGCTTGATTAAGTCCGAATATAATTGTTGTTCAATAAATTGAAAGGTATGTATTCGTCCTTTGCTTCAGCCCCGAATAGTTCCCATGATATTCCGAGCTTAGATTTAAGCAAATTAGGTCGGGATAGAGTTGACAAACCCATTTATCTCTAGAAGAGCCAATATTTCCAGTTGTAATTATCAGCTGTGGATTCATCTGGGCCAAGCTGATTCGATTCTAGCTCTGAAAGGGTTTTGATTGCCATGAATCAAACCCATTATAGCCGTACTGTTTCCCCATTCAGTAGATTACAGTTTGACATCCAATTACTATTTATAATATGAATGATATATGTATTTATTTATTTGTTGTATTAATACTCTGCACTAGTGTTACTTTACTTTATTATTCATGCTGAAAGTCTAGTAAACAGTGGTAATGAAATAGTCATTTTAGTTAATTTATGAACACAAAACAATAATAATTAAAATTAATAAAGATCACCGGACTGAAAAATCAATTTTTAAGTTGAAGGTGAGGGTTCAATGAATTGTTGAAGGAAGTGGCAGGAGTTGCTCCCCAAAATTGTTTAAAACATTAAGTTATATTAGCGACGTTTCGAACCTGTCGAGGTTCATGGACCTTGCCAGGTAAAGCCATAAACCCATTTGAAGAAAGGTTGTACCAACATAATAACTGTTTCTATTTTAATGTTCCCAAATGAGACTAGGGATAAGTACGAAACCGCGCTAGGATGACGCAGTTCCTGCGAGTCGGACGTTTGAGTTCATATGTATGCTGGTCTTTCTTAACGTAGAAAAACGAATGAAACCATTTTTAAAGCGATGTCTGTAACCGTTTTCGAGAAACATTGAAACACCTACTTTTCCAAACTAATTTTCAGTTTGTGTATTCAGACGTTTGATATTCATCTAATCTAAGATAGGTACATTTTTGTTCCTACACGACTTTTTTTTCCTACACGATTTGTATTACTCTATTAAATTAAGATGTGTAAAATCATTGATATATTATTTCACGATTTATGAAATGTACTGACATATAATATCATTATACTGTATTAAGTTATTACTTCATCTGTATAATATATTTATATACATAATTTGTAAAAGATATTTTTGAAGTTGCGAAACTCTTAATAAATAAATAACTCTTTTAATTATCAACTATTAATGTCGCCACCATATTTAGTTGTCTCCACTGATAATTCGTAAACTCTTCAGATTCTTACCCGGATTTAAAGTTCAGTCTCAAAATTTAATATTTATGGACCTGAAAATGAAATTTAAAATCGCAATAAACCTTATCACAACCTTATATAAGGTACCTAATATATTGTATTATTATTTACCTCATTTAATGTATTTTTATATTTATTAGACACAAAGGACATGTTGTCTTCTTACTCCTCATTATTATTTCATTTTATGTAGATGCCTGATGATGAACAAGTTCGAAATGTCGCGAAATGTTTTTAACACTTTTGGGGAGCAACTCCTGCACTTTCTTTAAGCATCCATTTTTAATTATAAATAATCCTCAAGATCGGAAAAATAGTGGTAATTTGCGTACTATTGTTAGGTACTAAGGGGTAATACATAGTAATTATAGTGGTACAATAATAGCTATGTGGTGGCTTCAATAATGTTTATTACTGGGTTAGCAGCCACAAATATACAGTTAGAGTTGCGGAATAGTGTCCTCTCTCTCAAATATAGCCCTATCATTGAAGATGTTGACTAAAGCATGATGATTGCTTCAGCCAATTCTATTCGTAGTGACGTACTTGCCTTTTCAAAACTTCGAGGTAGTACATTAATGAAAGTATTGTCCAAATATAAATAGCTTTAAATTGGTTTCTTTTAGCGCGGTTCCTCCCTCCCCCATAGGGAGGAACCCCGCTTATAAGGTTGATACAATGAAACAATCCGGAAGTGCCGACTAGAAAATTTTGCGTTTCAGAACCCCTAGAAACCGAAAATAACGGTGGTTCAAATTTGTATATATATATATATATGTATATATTTATTTATATATATATATATATATATATATATATATATATATATATATATATATATATATATATATATATATATTTGTCTGTTCGCTCTCTAAATAGAAGACGAATGGTCCGATTTTGATGAAATTTGGTACAAAAATCTGTCGTCCAATTTGAAAGGTCAAGTTCGTTAACCAGCAAAATCCGCCCACTGGAAGATGGCGTTTGGGGCGAAATTCGCGCAGAAAAAATCGTAACGCTTACGTTTTTGAGTTCATAAGCTTGTAAGTACTCGTTTTATAGGCTTCTTGGGCTAGAAAAACGAATGAAACCATTTTCAAGGCGATAGCTTTAACCGTTGTCGAGAAAATTGGAAAAATAGTTTTTGAATACCGTTTTTGGTTTGGGTACTTAGAATAACGGGATTCAGTTGAAACATTATCTGCATGTTCTACTTTCATTAAAACTAATATGTTGAAAGTTATGTTACGTTTGGAGTTAAGGAAGGGTTAGAATAAAATATTTTATGAACAGATATGAAAAGTTTTGGAAACTTCGTATACTTTCATTAATATCTCGAACACGGTTGGGAAATCGTGGTAAGTGGATTGAAACTATTTGAAAGCTTACTAAATTCTCTACAAAAATGATTCTAAAACTATTTTTGATTAGGTTATGTCAATCGGAGAAATAAATGCTTAAAACTTCAAATACGTCTGTTTTGTTCTTATGAACGGGTTTTTGTCGTTCTTTTTGTAATTTTTGTCTCTTTCCCTTGGTTTTTTATTGCTTTTTATTTTTTTAATTTCTTATTTTGTATTTGTAAGGAAAATGTATGTGTGTGTAAAACAGGATAGGTAAAATGAGACCAATTTTCTGTTGTCAGAAATAATGAAAAGTTTTGGGAACTTCGTATAATTTCTTAATATCTCGAAAACTGTTGAAAATCTTGGGAAGCGAAAGGTTACCATTCGAAAGCTTACTAAATGGTCTACAAGAAAGGTTCTAAAGAAAGTTTTGAATAAGCGATGTCAATCGGAGAAATAAGTGCTTAAAATTTGAAGTAATTGATTTCGTTTATTTGAACAGTTCTTTTTGTCTGTTTTTATTCCTATTTTTACATTGCTTATAGTTGGATAATGTATTTGACAATAAAATAGATTAATTAAAATAAGAAAAACAATTCATTGTTAGAAATATATCAGGCTGTACCGTATGAAGTGTCAGTTTTGGATTTGCCGATTTCCTTCAAATGTCTTGAAACTGTCGAGGCTCCTAATCCGAGTTCTTTGGCATATTCCCTATTGTTTGCAATTGCTTATAGTAGTCAAATGTATTTGCCAATAAAACAGGATACGTATAATTAGAATATTTTATTTTTGCGGTATCTTGGGGTTCTCAGATCCCTTATGAATATCTATTAGGCCCCCTTCGTATTTTTTCCTTAATATCTCGAAAAGGGTTAGGAGATCGTGGCAATTGAAATGTAACAGTTCGAAAGCTTACTAAATTCTCTACAAAAAATGTTTTACAGAAATGTTTGATGGGGTCGTCACATTAGGAGAAATAAGTGCTTAAAACTTAGTTAGTTTCCTTTATTTAAACGGATCTATTTGTGTGTTTCCCGAAGTTTTTTTTTCACTGCTCGTTATTTTTGTACTTGCTTATAGTAGTCTAATGTATTTTTCATTAAACAGGATATGTATAACTAAAAGCATTATTTTGTTTGTTAGAATTCGAAGATGCCGTATGAATATCTAGATTACAGTACTGGTTTTGATTTCGTATTTTAGAATTGTTCTTGGTATTCCCTATTTTTATGTATTACCCTTAGTTCTTTATTGCTAGTAGTTTTTTTTTTTTTTTTATTGATTATAGAATATAAATCTTTTTGGCAATAAAATAGGATACGTAAAATTAGAAACAATATTTCGGGTATTTCTGAGCGAAATGCCTTGTAAGATTGTCTACCACCACGAACGGCGTTTTTCCTCTATTTACCTCACATTTTAATTGGTTGCTGTTTTTAGCTTGTTTCCTGCTTCACTTCACAGATAGGAAACACGCTTCTGACGTCGACCCAATGACGTAATCCGGAGTGCCTAATAAATGATTTAACGTTTTAGAACAGGTAGATATCGAAAATAGCTGTTTTTAAATTAGAATCTATTGTTGAGTAATTATATGAATCTTTATACGGCTTTATTAGCCGTATTATTCTATATAGGCTTTATAAGGCAGGAGATACTACTTAATCTTGAAGACTTGTTCTTAGTCCTTCTTTATCAACTAGATAGGCTTTATTAGACATATTATTCTTCATAGGCTTTATTAGACTGGGAATTCTGATAAAATGTCGTGTTGTCGCAGCAAATTGTAATTACGATTTATCTAAGGTCAGGTAACATTAGCGAGTCTACATTGTTAAGATCACCGACAGCGAAGGTAGACAATTGCTATGATTTAGTCTACATATGTATATTAATTCCTAAATGTAGAAAATAAACTTTACAACGGTTAGATACTATGAACGAATAGACAGTCGGTTCAGTCCCAAACAAACAGAGGGTTTACTAGAAATTTACCTGCTAGGAGTTAATCCTCAAGAGAAGTAACCCTTGTAGGGTAATATAACCCAGGTATCTGCCGACACAAATACAAAGCCTTGCAAGAGTAGGTAGAGCAACTTTAAGATTTCGTTCACTAAAATTTCTTAAACTGACCTAGATTCAGACATAACATAACATAACATAAATTATATTGTAAATATTGATAAAGATTAATTAGTTGTCAACATAACAACACATAAATTAGCAATCAACAGTTTTCTTTGTACGACTATTATTAACGACTATTTAGTTATGGGACAATCCATAAATTAGCGATCAAAAGTTGCAGGTGATTCCGTATTAGATATTTATTAAATATTCATAAAGACTATTTGGTTGTAAACCGATTCATCAATAAGCAATCAATATTTTTAAACACTGGATATATACTAACCAATTATAACGACTGTTTAGTTATGAACCGATTCATAAATTAGCGATTAAAAAACAAAGGTTTATTGACTAAATATTGATAAAAGTATTTAAATAGAAGAAAAAAAGATTTCCTCAAGACTTGCTCTTGTTCAATTTGTATTTACTCTATTGACTTTATTAGGCATATTCTTCTATATAGGTCATCCTAGAATCCTTCCTAAAGGAAGGTATTCGGTTGACAACTGGTGGCACCTGAGGCGTGGTCAAGCTATACCTATACCTATGTCAAATTACATAATACATATACTGTAGATTGTAATATTTCTGTAAATAAATAAAAAAAAAAAAAAAAAAAAAAAAAATTCTTCTATATAGGCTTCATTAGGCAGTGGTATCTACTCAATTTTGAGAACATGTTCTTGATCCTTCTGTATCCACTAGATTGGCTTTATTAGGCATATTCTTCTATATAGGCTTCATTAGGCAGTGGTATCTACTCAATTTTGAGAACTTGTTCTTGATCCTTCTGTATCCACT
The DNA here is from genome assembly GCA_946811695.1 of Gonocerus acuteangulatus. Taxonomy (NCBI): domain Eukaryota; kingdom Metazoa; phylum Arthropoda; class Insecta; order Hemiptera; family Coreidae; genus Gonocerus; species Gonocerus acuteangulatus. The sequence goes on from OX328128.1 coordinate 61,979,868, forward strand.
AGATTGGCTTTATTAGGCATATTCTTCTATATAGGCTTTATTAGGCAGTGGTATCTACTCAATTTTGAGAACTTGTTCTTGATCCTTCTGTATCCACTAGATTGGCTTTATAAGTTATATTCTTCTATATAGACTTTATTAGGCAGTGGTATCTACTCAATTTTGAGAACTTGTTCTTGATCCTTCTGTATCCACTAGATTGGCTTTATTTGGCATATTATTCTATATAGGCTTTATTAGGGAGTGGTATCTACTCAATTTTGAGAACTTGTTCTTGATCCTTCTGTATCCACTAGATTGGCTCGCTGGGAAAATTCCTCGCTGCACCCTGGATGTCGGAACTAATGACCTAGATGTAAATGCGCGGTTAAAAAAAAAAAAAAAAAAAAAAAAAAAAAAAAAAAAAAATATTGTATATATGTGTACATAATTTAACTAATTAAGAATATCCATACGTATTTGTTTTTATGTATTCTAAGTGAACTTGGGCACTGTGTGCGCCTCCTCGTGGCAGAATACGGGCAACTGATTGGTGGCTCTCGAGGCGGACCTGACATTCAGGTCTCCGGTTGGGGAGAAGGAATTGAGTAAGGTTTGATTGTTTTAATAGTCAAACCTTGTTCAGTTCTGTGGCAATCAGGCTAAGCACATTAAATTCCAGGCAAGTTAGACGTAAAGAGATAATTTTAGCGCGGTTCCTCCCTCTCTCCATATGGAGGACCCCGCCCTCCAAATGGAGGCCTCATGACGCAATCCAGAAGTCCCGACAAAAAAGTTTGCGTTTAAGAACCCCTGAGAGACCGAAAATAACGGTGTTTCAAATTGGTATATATATATATATATATATATATATATATAAATATATATACATATATATATATATATATATATATATATATATATATATATATATATATGTGTGTGTGTGTGTGTGTGTGTTTGATCGCTCTCTGGACACCCTTAAAAAGTTTTGGGTACTTTGTATATTTTCCTTAATTTTATTTTTTTAAATTATTTTCCTTATATCTCGAAAACGGTTTGAAATCTTCATAAGCGGATCCTTACCATTCGAAAGCTTACTAAATGCTAATAATTCTGAAGCAATTATCGATTCATCGGAGAAATGAGTGCTTAAAAAAATAGTTTTTGAATACCGTTTTTGGTTTGGGTACTTAGAATCATGGGATTCAGTTGAAACATTTTCTGCATGTTCTACTTTCATTAAAACTAATATGTTGAAATTTTTGTTACGTTTGGAGTTAAGGAAGGGTTAGAATAAAATATTTTATGTATAATGTATTTGACAATAAAACTGGTTAAGTAAAATAACAAAAACAATTTATTGTTAGAAATATAGATTTCCAAGATTCATAGACCTTGTCACTAGCGGGTCCGTTTCTAGTGTAGCCGACCCTTCCAGGTAAGATTGTAAATCATGACCTTTCAAGACTTTACTACTCACAGGAGTGGCATTAGTGACCTTAAGGGTTGACACGCCATTATAATAATTAATTAAAAAAAAAGACTGGTGGAACCAAAATAATAACTGCTTCTATTTTAATCTTTCAAAATTAGACTAGGGATATGAACGGAACCGCGCTAAGATGATGCAGTTCCTGCGAGACGGACTTTTTGTTTTAGATAGAGCTTCCTAGTATTACACAGTCCTATTCAACGAACATTTTTATGTTCTTCTTTAACATTTTCATCCCAAATACTCCCAGTTTATGACAGATGACGTATTTTGCATGAACATTTTTCATTGAAGCAAATTTAAACCTCTTTGGTTATTATGTTATTTATATCTTCTTATGACTGTCAAGCAAATCCATCGCTAATATTCTCATTTTAATTTGAATTATTTTTAACTAGCCTTTACTAAGAGAAATCATGCGGATTATTCTAAGAAGAAAAGACCTGGTTTGAGTTACTGAAAATCCACTACTTACAACATGAATTGGCGATTTGCCGGACACGTTGTAAGATTTTTCACAGACAGGTCAAAGTGTGCTATGAGTCGAATTCAATAGATATAATCCAACTCACAGAAACTGCATCATCTTGCAGTGTTTCCTATCTTATCCCTAGGCCCATTTGGAAAGCTTGCAATAAAAACTGATAATATTTTCTTTTGATATTTCGTGAAAAATGTATATACTTACTTCCATGAAATTTTAGAAAAAGCGTGATTTAATGCGCCAGTATGTACAGAAAAGTGACAGTACAGTACCAATTAATAATGGGAATTATTCACTCCATCTTTTCAAAGTCCAAATCTTGACATTTACGCGAAATATTGATATCTCTTACGAACGCGGTGTGTCTGAAAGGACTGGTCGATTATTTTTCTAAAGTTTATTTTACGGGCTCACTGATAATTTTAGCAGAAATGATGGTGTACACTAAGATCGTGCAGCATTGTGCACACTGCAAGCATGGCGTACCAAAACGTAAGGGGTACCAACGTAAGTGGGGAGTAGATACTCTTCGACGAAATGAAGAGTTTGTTTGACTAAGCAAAGTCCCCTTGATCAACCATTGATACAGGGAGCAATTATGACCGTTGAGAATTACCTAGAGGGTGGAAGGTATTAATAAATCCGCATCGTTGATAATAAATGTTGAGAAGTAATCGATAATTTGTTCTTGCAATTCTCTGAATCGCCAAATTGTCGAAGCCAAAACAATAAATGCAAAACCGTTTTCCAGGATTCGATTTTGCACCTACTTCCTACGTAATACGAAACATTCCAACCGAATCAATTATTCTGAAAAACCCTTCCTTATCTTAAGTGCCCGTCTGCTGACCTTAGTTTAGCGATTTTAATGACTCATAAGATAGCTTTTATAGCCGTTTTCTTTCTTTTAATGCCTGCCTTTATAGAATTTAGTATCCAATAACAGAGAGTTTATAATTCTTCCAATAGACCAGGGTGCAGTGAAATGTTGTCAGAGCATTCGGCGGAATGAACTGTGTAAGAAGTTTTGAATAAAAATAAAATTAAGTGTTTCTCAATTACCATTTCAATAAAGGAAATTCAGGGTATTTATACAAGTTTAAGATTATGCATATAATTGAATCGATATTGAAAAAAAACTCGGATGGCCCACACACAGAATTTTTGTTTTAACATGAAAGAAAACATTTGTGCATCTGTATGAAATAATTATCTTAAAAACTTAAATTAGCTTCTTATCGCCAAATAATTATTAATCGTTTTTGTATGTTATAATAATGTGTGTTAATGATCATTGTAAAAAGCAGAAAAAATCTTTTTTTACGTAATATATATATATATATATATATATATATATATATATATATATATATATACGTACGTAGATATTCAATTGGATAATTATTTTTAAAAATTCCTGAAGTCGTCCAAATTATTCGAGTTTCAATCTAAAATATTTTTTTAAAAGCTAATGTGCGTTAGTAATAGTTTATAATATATTTAAAATATTTAAAAAATGTTGTTTTGATTTTGTAACAATTTGAAAAATGATAATGTTTTCGCTGATACTTTAATTGCAAAATTATTTTGCAAAAACTATCGAACTGATTTAAACGAAATTTTGTGGGTTGTATCACTATTGAATCAGCTCTTTCTTCCTGGAACATGCCTTAATGTATTTTAAGCTGCCAAATAAATTATGTAAAAAAATATCCATTTTTCACCCTTTTTTCATAGTTTGTACGGCTTTATTATATATTAGATATTGTAGGAAATTTCATTGCACATCCCCTGACGCCTTAGGAAAATCTCTAGCTTTAATACATTATTTTTTAAAATATTTGTATATGTGTATGTGTGTGTATAGGTATATATATATATATATATATATATATATATATATATATACATATATATATACATATAAATACACACATACACACACACACACACACACACACACATTATTGTTATTTGAGTTGTCCTGAAGATGTTTCCTCAAGTATTGGCCTGGCCCCTCCCAACCCTCTAAGTATTTTTAAAGATGCCCCGTGATCTTCTATTGATAAAGCTTTAAGTACATTCTAAGTGACTTAGTGAGTGATAAGACTAGAAACTGCATGATAGTTCCTTGTTTAATTTACTGCTAACGATAAGGCGAGCTAATTTCTGGGAGTTAACAAGCCCTTATCTGGTAGTGGGATTAGAGGAAATGGAGTTCGGTAGGATTACAAGGATAACAGACTGTCTTGGGTATTCTGCACAGAACTTTCAACCATCAAGGAAAACCTTACTAGTCATTCATGGAGTTTTAATGCGAATATTTTACTCAAAGCTGCATAACTAAGATCTTTACCTACTTGAATACAAATTAATCATAATTAGTTTTGTTCTTTTTAGCCCGGTTCCTCCCTCCCCCATAGGACCCTGCCAAGCCAAAAATGGTCCGATTTTGATGAAATTTCGTACAAAAATCTTTCGTTTAATTTGAAAGGTCAAGTTTGTTAACCACCAAAATCCGCCCACCGGAACATGTTTTTTGGAGCGAATGTGGCGCGAGAAAAATGCTTTCACTTACTTCATATGCTTGCAAGTACTCGTTTCTACCGAAGCCAAGAAGCCGTTCTTCGGCTTCTTGGCCTAAGAAAACGAATGAAACCATTTTCAAGGCGATAGCTTTAACCGCTTTCGAGAAAATTGGAAAAATAGTTGTTGAATACCGTTTTTGGTTTCTGCATGTTCTACATTCATTAAAACTAATATCTTGAAATTTTGGTTACGTTTGGAGTTAAGGAAGGGTTAGAATAAAATATTTTATTAACAGACATGAAAAGTTTTGGTAACTTTCTATACTTTCCTTAATATCTCGAAAACGGTTAAGAATCTTGGTAAACGGAAGGTTACCATTAGAGAGCTTACTAAATGCTCTACAAAAAAGGTTCTGAAGAAAGTTTTGATTAGGCGATGTCAATCGGAGAAATAAGGCCTTAAAACTTTAAAGTTATTGATTTCCCTTATTCGAACTGTTCTTTTTGTCTGTTTTTATTCCTTGTTATTTTTTAATTGATTATAGTTGGATAATATATTTGAAAATAAAACAGGTTAAGTAAAATAAGAAAAACAATTTAATGTTAGAGATATGGATTTCCAAGATGTAGCTTTTCAACTTCCTAGAGGGGGCCTTCCTAGGGTTGGCCGACCCATCCAGGTAAGATCATAAATCAAGACCTTTCTAGAAATGTGCACCCAAAATAATAACTGGTTCTATTTTAATCTTTCCAAATGAGACTAGGGATAAGAACGGAACCGCGCTAAGATAATGCAGTTCCTGCGAGTCGGACTTTTTATTTGTAATGAATAGCTGTCTCGGTAATAATCTTTTTTCTAAAGTGAACCCCTCCTTCTGATGGAATATTTTACTTTTTCTTTTTTCACATCACAAATTCCTTATTACAGCCCTCATATTCGGGATTCATTCAAATGAAGGGATAGTAGCGCCTGGTACTTTGCGGTAGGAAAATAACTAATCTGTACCTGGAGAAAACGCGTATTTCTAATGAACCTATCATTATCATTAGATGTCTCGTGTGATCAAACACACACAGATGTACGTATATATACATGTTTGTATGCGAATATGTACATGTATATATATATATACAGGGTGTCCCACATTGAGATGTCATAACTTTAGGGGTTTATTCTGCATATCATCTGTAGTTCAGGGGCGCAAAAATGAGCGTTCTATCTGACAATGTAAAGGAGTTACTCAAACTTTTGTCTTTTTTAAAAAAAATACTGCCTTTTTTAAAGAAAAACTGAGTTTTCGGAAATGTGTGGTCAATGTATCGCAAATAAAGCCCACATTTTTAGAATCTACATTAAATTTACAATAAGATACACTGGTTATTGAAATATTACCATGTAAATTAAGAGCTATATTTAAAGCCGTACAGGTGAGAATGTTTAATATTAGTTTTTTTATTAAATTATTCAATATTTTCTTAACCAGCTATTTTTAGACTTAGAGGTTGGCCTCCACCTCAAAAGTTGCATTATTCAATAAGCTTCAAAATGGTATCTCTTAGTTTTAGAAAGAAATCTATTTCAATCTTTTTTTTTCTGATTTCTAAGTCAAAAACCAATAAATGTGATTTAGCCTGAACGAGCTTTTCTGAACAAATTCTTTAATTTCACACGATGTTGGTGATGTCCCATCCTTCCCACAGTACATGATGTTTATTAAACAAGACATCTACCAAATAAGAACTCACTCTGGCTTCAAATGGATGGTTGTCCAACTCATAATGGACTAGTGGCGACGGAATGTCTGAACAGTGAATTCCCTAACTGTTTCCACACTACGTAAACACAATTTTTGCTCTGATAAGGGTAGGGGGACACTATGGAGTATAGAATCAAGGGTGAAAGAGTTCAGAAGAGCATATTGGGAATAATTTATGGTTATGCCTTGAGGGTCTTATTTTGTTTAATTTGTAATATTAATTCTATTCTATTTAATAAAATTTCTGCTTATAAGTTAACTTAGTTATAAATTACAATAATTTGAAATTGTATACAAAAAACCTCTTCTGCAGATAAAAAGCGAAAAAAATACATTTAAATGAAAGGTACCACAAAAGTTTCTTTAAAATGTTACCTCGTTTTCCTAGGAAAAATCTATAGAACTATATGGGTGAGAGAAAAATGGTTAATACTGTGGACTAATAACTATTTGTCCAGTAGATATTCAAGATTTCTACAAATATAAGCTTTACGTCGAACTAAATACATGGCATTACGGAGAACGTCTTGTCTTTGAGTTCTCATGAGCTGGCACTGCTCCTGGATCCTGTTGATGAGTTCCTCCTTCGTCGTCATGGCTTTGAGAACACTATGCTCTTCAATGTTCCCAATAAATGGAAATCTAGAGGAGTCAGATAAAGAGGCAAACGAACTGGTCCATAGTGGCCGATTCAACGGTTAGGAAATTCAGTGTTCAGCCATTCCGTCACCACTCGTCCATTATGAGCTGGGCAACCATCCATTTGAAACCAGAGTGTAATAAACATCATGTAGTGTGGGAAGGATGGGACATCACCATCATCGTGTAAAATTAAAGGATTTGTTCAGAAAAGCTCGTTTACGCTAAATCACATTTATTGGTTTTGACTTAGAAATAAGAAAAAAATAGATTGAAATAGATTTCTTTCTAAAACTAAGAGATACCATTTTGAAGCTTATTAAATAATGCAACTTTTGAGGTGGAGGCAAACCTCTAAGTCTAAAAATAGCTGGTTAAGAAAATATTGAATAATTTAATAAAAAACTAATATTAAACATTCTCACCTATATGGCTTTAAATATAGCTCTTAATTTACATGTTAATATTTCAATCACCAGTGGAAATTTAATGTAGATTCTAAAAATGTGGTCTTTATTTACGATACATTGATCACAAATTCCGAAAACTCAGTTTTTCTTTTAAAAAAAAACAGTAGTTTTTAAAAAAGACAAAAGTTTGAGTGGCTCCTCTACATTTTCAGATAGAACGCTCATTTTTGCGCCCCTGAACTACAAATGATATGCAGAATAAACCCCTAAAGTTATGACATCTCAATGTGGGACACCCTGTATATCGGAGGACCTGAGTTCAAAACTCGAGTGCACTAAAGATGTTATCTTCTAGCATCTTCGTTCGTGCATTAGATTCCAGATCCCTGGCCGTCCCTAGTACCATCCATATTTGAATTAATAATCTAATAGCTACCTGGGAACCCTGAGTTTTTGGTTTGAGGTAATTTTTTTTTTTTTTTTTTTTTTTTTTTTTTTTTTTTTTTTTTTTTTTTTTTTTTTACGGCGCATCGACAAATCTTGGCCAGTAGCGCCGGCCTCCAGGGAGCAGCCAGGAATTTTCTCAGCGAGCCCTGAGATGAGAAAATTCCTGTCGCCGGTGGGGAACGAACCCACCATCTCCCGCTTATGAATCCAGCGCGCTAGCCACTAGACCACGGGAGATCCCGGTTTGAGGTAAAGATCAAAATTTGGTGGTTTTTTTTTCCACGGCACATCAAAAACTGGCCAATTATTGATGGGCTATATTCTAGAATGCCAACAGCACGTTGTCTGTTGCCTATTTAGATACTGTCGACACCCGGCGTTGCTTAATTTCGGCAATCAACAGGAGCCGGTGTATTCAACGTGGCTTTGGTGGGAAAATGTGTTATTGAATGAATTTCGAGGGATAAAATATAATTTGGCCTAGAGAGTTGGAAATTACTTTTCTACGGTATTGTTGATGCATAGTTATTCTGGAAGTCTTATATAATCTCAGACGAGAAGCATAGACGATATAGAACTCCTAGAAACAATCAACAAAGTATAATTGCAATTCTCAAGTTGTTCATTCCTTGCTAGGAATAACAGAATACCATTTGAGACAGAGGGATTCATTTCAACACCTATTTCCTAGATGGAAGCTACAATTTCATTTCTTTTGGTAATATTAATTCTCATGTAAATTCTTATTCTCATGTAAAAAGTTATTCATATTTCCTGCTTCTAATTTATTACTACTCATTCAAATCCCAGTTAATCATAATATTCAACATACTCAGCAGCATTGAAATTTCGATTTAGTACAATTAGATAATATATCGATGGTCAACAGGGAATAAGATTATTAGTCCGAAAATGGGCGAAATAATTTACGTACATTAAGATCATCTCCCACGACTCATACATATTATAAAACATACGTGTGTAACAACCGGCCTCTGGAAGATTTGATCCGGCCCTCGAGACTATTTGAAAAAAACCAATTACAAAAAAATATTGCACTACTTACTCACACTCACACCAAATACTCGTAATTCCTAATTTCACGATTTAATTAAATGTAGTACCTATTTTTTTCATTTTATTTTGTTATTTTAATAAATTATATAATAATTCGTCATATTATCTTATGCCTGGTTTCTATCGCTAAAAATTATGAATACTACTTTAATATCTGGTGTTATTTTATTTTAAATCATCTATGCGGCCCGCGAACGTATTGCACGCTTAAGTTTAGCCCACAACGTGTCAGAGGTTGCCCTTACCTGGTATAATCACTAACGTGGAAAGCACTAAAGCAAACCCTTGATCGCGTCTGACTTATAAAGATGTTGGATTGTTGGCATATCGTAAAGTAGAGATGGACGATCTGAATCGGTCTTTTTGACACAATATATCTTGAAAAAAGGACAACGGATGAGAACAAAAAAAACAAAAAAACAGATCATCTTATGCGCATAGAGCTAAATGAGTTCCAAGATAATTTTACCTAAGAAGGATTCCTTCATATATGAAATGAAATGGTGGTTCATTTGCTAGAAATAAATTTATGGGTGATGCATCAAAATTTGGATTTATGGAACATGAGTGTTATTAGTATTGTTTCATACCATAAAAATAATAATTTGGCTAAACTCCAATGAAGAAGCATATTAAATTATATACAAATTTGAGAATTAAATGAAAATCAATCAATATTTAATGCCGATGGCAATACAAAGTTTCACCGCGCCATTTCCTAAGGAACCTCAGAAACCAATCAGAGAAATTGGAATTAATTGAGAATGAGAGATGGAAACTTCCCTTGAGAAACAACAAACACAGCGAACAAGAACTCAGAACATCAATAGCCGAGATAAATGCTCTAGCAAAGAGCAGAGAACTATTCAGAGGAAATTAGTCGGTCCCTTTGAAATGGAAGAAGCTACTTGAAATTGAATTATACAACCGACGATGCTATCGATTTCCTAGAAGCTGGGGGAGGGAGAGAGGAGAAAGAGCGATAGAGTGGAAGGAAAGAGGGAAATATTCGCCGAGAGAGACATAGTAAGGGTGAAAGAGGCGCGAGAGAGAGAGAGAGAGAGAGAGAGAGAGAGAGAAAGGAATAGTGAAGGGTGAAGAGAGATAAAGAAAGAGGGCGGAGAGAGGGGTGGGAGAAAGACAGACTGTATGAGAGAGACTAATTAGACAATAAGAACGCCTCTGGAGTAGATAGAGAGTGGCGAAAGAGCCCTCTGAGAGCTTGCGATAGAATTGAAACGGTCTTTGGATGGATTGGTAGAACACTGTAAGGAGAATACAGTAAGAAGAGTGAGCAAGATTACAGTAGCTCAGACTAAACAGTAGCTCAGAGACACAACAGGAACTAGATTCATAAACAACAGATGTCCCGGCTTCCTTCTTATCTTTTCAACTTAACACAACAAATAGAGCTATGCGTTTATTTCTCAACATTACTTTCTTATCTAGTCATTTTCCTATTTTAATAAAAATCCCTCCGTATTATAAGAGTAAATATAAGTTATATTTTTAAATACTTTTTGCAATAATAATGTAAACAAATCTTTCTCATGAAATAGGATATCGTTTTCTGGGCAGAAGTAGAGAAATTAACAATTTTTTTCCTATTTATGAATATAAGGAAGCTGGCAAGTTATTATGGATTACGGACTCATACAGCTTAATTATTAGTAAGTAGATATTTCGTTTCGGGGTTTCATGTCCGACCAAAATAAATAATATTCTATTTATTTATTACTTATTATTTTATAAAACGGATATTTATGTAATATCGGATGATTCATGGTATTCACAGGATATGGTGTTATTTTCTAGTCATCTATTGGTGATCTGATAATAACCTCGCATGACTGCAATATGCATTTGCCTATATTCTGTTTAGATAGACGAACAGATTCAATTCCGCATGAGGGTCATTCCATGTCAAATCAACAAGGGTCACAACCCGACCTTCTTGGATTTTAATAAAATTTGGTAGGTTGGTTACTCTAACAAAAAATAACCAAAAACAATTTTTTAAAATTTTTTATCTGTTTCCGTTTTTTTAGTATTAATTTTCAAAGTATTGAAAAACCGCCTTTTTTTGGTCAACTGGAAAATGTTAATTCCTTTATAGATTGAGTTCTATTATAGCTAGAACAGTCAGCATAGTCTCATTGTTTAGCTTATTAAATGGACTTTAATTTGATATATAACAAGACCAACTTATTACAAATTTTAAATTTCAAAACAATTTTCGAAAACTTGTACGTAACGGTTTTCAAAAAACTGTACTTTTAAAATTCTGAAAAAAATATATTTGAATCTTCAGTTCATTGTCTACATATGCTGTTCGTTTCATTATGGGATGGGAACGGGATCATTTTATAACATAATTTGACTTTATAATTGTCACTGCGTAGTTGGTAAAAATATGGTGAGTGATGGATATTTGAATTGTTTTCAGATAGAACTAAAATTAAAGGGGAGATTTGAAAAAAAGAAAAAGAAAAAAAAAATTACTGGAAGCCAGAAGTTGCACCCTTTCATTCCTTTAAATAAGAAAAAAATTAAGACTCAACTTTACTCGAACTTCAATAAAAGTGAAATTGAACTGGTAGGTAACTGATTTAGACACAGATACAGTAGCCTTCAATGAAAAAATATGCAGTGGTTTTATTGCCTGTGAATATGACAACCAGTGGTGGCTCACAAGTGTACTCAACCAAAATGAGGAGATGGATTAAATACAATTTAATATCCAACATGTCTCAATTATTACAAATTTCATTTTTAAACAAATGTTTTGAAAATTTGTACAACACGATTTTTGAAATACTGTAGTTTTAAAATTCTGAATATATTTCAATCTTTAGTTCATTGACTACATATGCTGTTAGTTGCATTATGGGAACATTTTACAAAATAATTTTAACTGATTTAGACTCTGATCCAGTAGCCTTCAATGAAAAAATATGCAGTGGTTTTATTGCCTGTGAATATGACGACCAGTGGTGGCTGGCATGTGTACTCAACAAAAATCAGGAGATGGATGAAATACAATTTAATATCCAACATGTCTCAATTATTACAAATTTCATTTTTCAACAAATGTTTTGAAAATTTGTACAAAACGATTTTTGACCATTGGTAGCTGGCATGTGTACTCAACAAATTACACAGTTACACACAATAGCACAAAAATGGATATGACCGTTTATTAAATGTTATAAATGGTCTTCCCCCCCCCCCCATTGCCATCCCATAATAAAACCAGCATCATTTGTAGTCTAAAATTATGTAAAACATTATTTGAAAAATAAAATTTGTAATAATTGAGACATGTTGGATATTAAATTTTATTTCATCCATCTCCTCAATTTTGTTGAGGCAATAAAACTACCACATATTTTTTCATTAAAGGCTACTGTATCTGTGTCTAAATCAGTTACCTAACAGTTCAATTTCACTTTTATTGAAGTTCGAGTAAAGTTGAGTCTTAATTTTTTTCTTAGTTAAAGGAATGAAAGGGTGCCATTTCTGGGTTCCGGTAATTTTTTTTTTCTTCAAATCTCCCCTTTAATTTTAGTTCTGTCTGAAAAAAATTCAAATTTTGATCAGGGATGCTTATTGCTGAATTTACAATACAAATATCCATCACTCACCATATTTTTACCAACCACGCAGTGATAATTATAAAGTCAAAATTATGTTATAAAATGATCCCGTTTCCATCCCATAATGAAACTAACAGCATATGTAGTCAATGAACTGAAGATTCAAATATATTTTTTTCAGAATTTTAAAAGTACAGTTTTTCGAAAACCGTTACGTACAAGTTTTCGAATTTTTTTTTAAAATGTAAAATTTGTAATAAGTTGGTCTTGTTGTACATCAAATTAACGTCCATTTAATAAGCTAAACAATGAGACTATGCTGACTGTTCTAGCTAAAATAGAACTCAATCTATCAAGGAATTAACATTTTCCAGTTGGCCAAAAAAAGGCTGTTTTTCAATACTTTGAAAATTAATACTAAAAAAACGGAAACAGATAAATTTTTTTAAAAAATTGTACCATTCAAGGAGTTGTTAGAGCTATTAGGATTCAAAATTTCAAAAAAATCTAAGAGGGTCGGGTTGTAAACAGTACTTTCATTGGTTGAATTGACGTGGAATGGCTCATGAGCGAAATTATGAGGGAAATATTCCCGACGGTTCCACCATTTGCAAACTCCCATTTGAAGGAACAACATTATAGGTGAAACATTATAAAAACTGATTATGTCTCGTTTAAGACTAGGGAAGGCTTTGAGAAGGCAGAAAAACAAAATAGTGTCTAATATTCATCAATGCTTAGCCAAAGCTAAGACTAAAAATGTTTTAAACCTCCTAGGGATAAGGTTATAACAGAGAGAATTTTTACAGCCAATTTCCTGCTCAAGGAATATAGACCACGCCCTTTTTCCCTCCAACCATCCCATCTATTTGAACAGGCTATAGCTTAAATTGTTGTTAGCCTTAGCTTTGGCTAATTATTGATAAATATTAAACACTATCTCCCTTGCCTCACCTCTCAAAGCCTTCCCTGGTCCAAAACAATAATTATTGTAATAGAAATACAAATGCGGAACCGTCGGAAATATTTCCCTCAGAATTTCGCACGTGCGGAATAAGAACTGTTCCATCTATCTGAACTGGCTATAGTCTATTTTGTAATGTTTTAGTGTATATCTTTCCGGAAGAGTCTAAACATAAGGAAGAACTTCGTGACGATTTGAAATTCAATATCTCGCCTTCAGATAATCCGATTTTTACGCCCTTGTGTTATAGGCCAAACTTAAGTGTGCAAATATGTTCGCGGACCGCTTAGATGGTTTAAAATAAAATAACATCGGATTTTTAAGTAGTTTTCATAACTTGTAGCGTTAGATATCAGGCATGAACTAATACAACTCTATTATTATAATGCAATTAAATAAAATAACAAAATAAAATGAGAAAAATAAGTACAACATTATAATTAAATCGTGAAATTTGGAATTATTACAAACTACATATGTTAAATGGGGGCGAGATTAGCTCAGTGGTAGAGCACAGGACTAATAAGTTGGAGGACCTGAGTTCAAATCCGGAGAAAGCACCAACGATTTTTTCTTCTAGTGTCTTCGTTCATGGGTTGGATTCGGCCTCCCTGACCGTCCCTAGGCCAACCCAGCCTTTAATAAATTTATCAATGGGTACCATGGGTGCTAATGACTCTAGCAGTCGAAGCGGCCAAGGGGAAAATCAGGCGGCCAGAGCATAGTACTGACCACACTATCTCCCTAGTGTGCCGTATGGTCATGAATCAGATACTTCTGTAGTATCTGCCCCTCAGGGCCCTTGTGGCCTGTTACGGGACTGGCTGAGTTTTGATGCCTACCACCTCACTCTTTGATGATCGCCGCCACTCGGCTTGGTCGCTCACTTGATCGCGCAGGAGCCACCGACAACCCCCATCTCACTCGATGTTCCCCATTAAGAATGAGTCCAGGCGCTGGATGGAGTAGAGTATGCAAAATGTGAGGACCGGCAACTATGCTCAAATTCCTTTACCTGATACCCTAAATAATAGAAAATCACATGTTGCCGGCAGCTGTGCTGTAAATATTTAAACAACTACTGCGAAATGGTAGACATTTTGTTAAATTCAATTATGGCTGATAGAAATAGTAATTATGAATTACATTTGTTAACTACTAGACAAATGTTACCTTACTTTTTCACCACGAATTACGTTCGTGGGGTGACTCTTTATTTACAAGATATGATAAAACTACCTTTACAAGTTTTTCATGATGAAGAGAGGAATGCTGTCTGTCAAATGAACGGAAGGTAAATTTAATGCAGTAAGCCCCGACTTAGCATTAGAACAATCTCAGAACCGATCTTCAGCAGTTTCTGGAGGATTGATTGCTATTACAAACAATGAACAAGCGATGCAGAGATGGCTGCTCCTTTATCAGTTTAAAAATAGTATTCACGAGGCTTTTTCTTCATATCTCAATACAAGCAGACTCTACAAGTGACATTAATTATCATGATGAATGGATGGAATCAGGGATCAATAAAAACGAAAGAGATATTCAAAATATTATATTTTTAAAGTATATTAATGCCTGCAACCCTTATAATGACATCGAGAATTGCGCGCTTCGGAATATTTACACTGCTGAACTTGCTGAAGAAACTTGTAAGCAATGTTTGCTAAATATACAAAAAAATGCAGAGGCATTGTTAAGAACGTACGAAAATGAGCGATTCGTACTCAAAAGTAAAAAGTTATCTGATCCTATTACAAAAATGAAATTTACCAATTTTGTAAATTCCTTCATAAAAATAAAACAAGAGTACTTCTAATAAAAAGTTGCAAGATGCAACAGATACAAGTCACATTCAGAAAACATTTTTGTTGGCTAATGAACGTGGGTTCGATACAAAAAGTTTAGCATCATTTGAAATTTTAAATTATTGCAAGTACCTTTTTGACGCTGAAGGTTTCTACAGGAAATCTCTAAAATCAGAACTCGCCCTTGAAATTGAAAACAATTATAAGTGTGGCACTAACACGCGGCAGGATATTGTAAATCTACCTATTTCAAAAATTTACATTGTTGATGGTATGGCACTTGTTCATCGGATCCAATTAAAAAATTTCAGCACATTTGGTGATTTTGTTCAGGCATTTTTTAATAGAATTCATAATTCTTCTTTTTGGGCAGCCAGATGTAGAACGAATAGACATTGTATTTGACAAATATGATGATATTTCAATAAAATACTTGGAACCACTTTACAGAGTAAAGCTCAAATAATGAGAAATTTTATCATTTCAAATGAGCACGCCAAAATCCCAACTAATTGTAATAATTTCTTTGCAAGCACTGAGAATAAATTAAAGCTTGTTGGATTTCTATGTACTGCTGCCCCTAGATATGCACAAATAGAAGAAGGTCCGAGTTATATATTTGTGGAGGATTTGATGATACAACAAAATGTTTCAAATTACAAGGTTCTTTATTTTTTGAAGTACCTGACTTGAATTCGAACCATTTAGAAGCGGATTCAAGGATGTTTTGTCACATATTTCACGCGGTGAAAATCAAACTTAGCCATATCTTAATTACTAGCGCTGATACAGATGTTTTCATTCTTGGAATTCACTTCTGGAACAAGCTTGCACGTCTAGGCTGTTTAGGTTTATGGTTCGACGGTTCCTATAAGAAGAAATTCATTTCCGGATGTCATCTGGCTGCTCAATCCCTTGGAGAAAATATTTGTGGTATCTTGCCAGCATTATACGCTCTGAGTGGTTGCGATTCAACTAGCAGATTTGGCTCGAAAAAAATGCATTATAAGCTGCATCGTTAGATTTTGTACAAGAGGCTCTAAAGCATTTGGGAAATCCATACCTAAGTGTCGAACAGCTAAAACAATTGGAAAACATTTGCACCTATATTTTAAAAAAAAAAAATTCAACGGCTGATGAACTTCGGTAAAGTTAATTTCCCAAAATATCGGTTACGGCTTAAATTTATTAAAAGTTATTTGCACATGAGATGCTCTACATTTACATCTATTGAGAGCTTCAGCATAAACATATGTATGGGTAAATGCTGACCAAACTCAAATACAGCCTATTGTTACACCTTCTTAGGCTATGAAAGGAAGCATGGTAATTTGTACCCACGACCAAATGACCAAGCAACCACTGCCGGAATTTTTGATTCAACCGTGTAAATGTACATCCAATTGTATGACAATGACTTGCTCTTGTAAAAAATTACATACTGATTGTATTTCTTTATGCAAATGCATAAATAACGATTGTCAGAATAAAAAAGATTGATAATTTTAATTTTTTCTTTTATGATATGTTTAAATTTGATTTAAACAATTTTTTTTATTAATAATTATTGTTTTTATTTTTAATTTTCCTGTTCTTTTTTTACTTAATTAGCTGAAAGTATCTTTAATCATAAAAGTCAATTGGACATTCTCACTAAAACAATCGTTATAATGATACCAAAGCATGTGTTCAGTCCATTTTTTAGATGCCTAGGGGGGTGGGGTGTAAAAAAAATTGGACCAATACGGCTCCTGGCAACATTCAGAATCATAATCTGCATGCTTTTCTGAGTTCAACCCCATACACCGAATGCGGTCCTCACATTTTGCATACTCAACTCCACCCAGCGCCCGGTCTAAGTTACGATATTATTTCATTTAATTGGGGGTTTCAAAATGTCTTTCGGCGGCCCGGATGAAATCTTACAGCGGGCCGAATGCAGCCCGCGTGTCGGTTTATGCCCACTTATCGTCCACATTATCTATTAGTAAATAGTCTATAAAGTAACTCCGTAAATACCAACCAAATATACATTTATACACACAAACTCAGGCATAGTAATAGGGAATATACAACTATGTATAACTGAGTTTTTTTTTTGTTTTTTTTTGTTTTTTTTAAAGACTGGTTACTACTCATGCCTTATAGGAAAGGTATGCATTGCCAGTAAGATAAATTACTAGCTACTACGGCTTACTAACATATGGCCTGAATTTATCACAACATTAATATCATAAAGGTTACAGAGCTTTCGCCACTTAAATTCTAGCAGCAATCTACAACATATTCCTTCATGAAGGTGTTTTTTCCCCCCGGCCTATTAAAATGGAACCTTTTAATTAAATAGTCATTGAATTGACTGCTCATGCCTTAAGAATAAATATGTCGTGAGAAGAAGTAATCTTTACCAAATATGTACATACTATGTAAATTTCAAATTAATTTACTACTCACATAACATACACTGTTAACTTGGTTAGAAAACAATGTTCGAGCGATTACTGCTAATAGTTCGTTCTGGAGTCGTAAATATTTATTTATTTTATGATGAGCTTCGTAATGATAGCGATGAGCTCATGATAAAGTTGGTCACACGAGTCGTAAATAAATAAACCAATTACGCTTATTAACCCAATCGTCCATTCTTATCTTATGAAAATATTAAATACGATAGTAGTTACACTGACAAATAGAAAACAGATTGTATAATTTGCCAGAAATCATATTTATCAATGATCAGGCTGCAGTTTATTGAGGTATATCCCCAATCCTAGTAGACCGGAAGTTCTATTAGAAATAATTGTTATTAAACAATATATATATATATATATATATATATATATATATATATATATATATATATATATATATATATTAACAATCCCTTTAACGCCTGAAACACCCACGTGTTCACTTAGAAACGACGTGTCATAAATAAATATTAAAAAAAAATCATCTTTTCCTCATAAAAGGAATGTATGTATATATATATATATATATATATATATATATATATATATATATATATATATATATATATGCACACACAATATAATGGGACAATATTTGTTTTTTTTTATTTTTTTTTTTAAGGTGCTTCGACTACCTAGGTCATTAGCACCATAGAATATGGTGCGATATTATATCAGTCGTAGGTAATCTCGACTAATTTTCTGGAATAGCTGAGTTCAAAACCCGGGCGCACCCTAAAATTTTTATCTTTTTTATGTTGTCGTTCGGAGGTTGGGTTCGAAACCCAAGACCATATTACGTCCACCCAGCCTTTAAATTAATAAATGGGGTACTCCAGAGGGGAAAACCAGTCTGTAGGAGTATAGTACTGACCACAATATCTCCCTAGAAAGCCGTTTTTATTTCGAGAATGATTTTTTGTTATTTTTTTTATATTTATATATACATCATGAAATCATAATTTTCTTGAGTGTTCTGGAATACAAAATACATTATATGAAGAACCCAGATGGTTTGTTTTCATTGAGGTTCATAAATAAGTACCTTATCATAAATATAAATAAAATATTATATTATATATAAATTCCATATCAATGGGATAGGAGCAATGAAGATTACAGAATTGTCTCAAATAAACGTTAACAATAAAAAATTGTTTTTGAACCTCAATTAAATTTTTAAATGGAACACTCGTCCTAATATGTCAACCGAATCAATACTTGTCACAATAACTTTTGCTTGTTAAATTGATTTAATTTTACTCTTTTTAAAATAAGTTAGTTGAATTAACTATAGTAAGTTAGTGGGTAAATACTATATTCTTATAGATAATGAATATAGTAACAATGTATTTCTTTTTTCTCTTTTAGGATGCTGTAACCTATACGTTATGAGATGACTATAGGATAAATTACCCGTACCCTTTAGCAATTTGGTTTTTGTTAAGCAAAAAAAAAAAAAAAAAATGGTTCCTATAGATTTAGTTGGACTGTCTATCTTTAGGTTATTAACAACTATTTTTTGAAATATGTTATCAATACTTTCTCCTTGGAATGGCTGATTGCTTCAATAATGTGTTCCAAATGCCGGGGAATGTTCTGCTTGTAAGAGAAGAAGGCTGCAAGGACGGACTGCACGTGGAGGCGATTATACTGCAATATCCGGAGCTGGCCTTGTGCTTATCCTGCAGCCAAAATCCTCGTCAGAATAAAAATGGACGACGATACAAATCAACGTCACATGAACAGTAATTACCCACTGCCTTTAGAGTCAGCCTCTTCAATTCAAGGTCTCCAGACTCCAGTACCTGTTTATTTTGGGTCTTAATAATTTTTCATGCAACCATCTCACAGGACCTTTATTTCTTTTTTGTAACTGTCTGTGCTCACGATTTTTCTTTTTATTGCGATAATAAGTCTATGCAGATGACCAAGGCAAAATCTTATTAAGTATGGATGAAGGCGCATGTATTCAATTTTCTCCGAGTACAAGAGCAACTTGTTATTTTTCACAATTACCTTGGGTCGGTAGCAATTTATCTTATCTGCATGATCAGAAATAGTAGCAAACTTATTATCCTGTCGATCCATTAAAACTGTAATTATTAGCGTAATAAAAATTCATGAAACATCCTTAAGAAAAACAACTGTTAAAAAATGCAGTTAAACGATAATGAATTTGCTTATTTATTTATCAATGTCATCGTGCTTTGGATTATGAAATAATTTCTAGCACACAAACATTTAAAAGAAAAAGATAATTTGAAAACTAAATATATATTTTGATTAAATTTGTGGTACATATTTTTAGAAAGTAAGGGTGTACTAAATATCCAGGCATAGTCACGGCAAATCAATTAACCGTCAGAAAATACAATTCTTTGTTTTTGCACTTAGCGGTATTTTTTTAATATTTTACGGCGCACCAAAATCTAGACCATTAGCGCCGGGCTACCCATGGGTTACCAACCTTTCTAAACATCCACGGCACGGCACGGAATTTTTCTAACGGGCCCTGAAATGTAAAAAATCGCTGCTGCTGGCGGGACTCGAACCCCCCATTTCCCACACGAGAATCTAAGGCTTTAGCCACAAGACCATGGGGAGACCCTAGCAGTCTGTTAGTAAATATATTTCGATGCAACATAGTAATTAGACGTCCGTAAGTATATAGGGAATGGCCACTACGAAGTCGAGTTAATACCACTTCTTCTGTGCAGTGAATTCTTATGCTGCTTCTACAGTATGCTTAGTGCGTCGACATGTATTGTCGTTCAAAATTTTCTGGCAATGAATTTTTTTTGTATAACCCACTATGCAGTCACATGCTCCAAAATGACGTTACTCAGAAAAAAAAGTTGCTTTATTTCATTTATTTTTTTTAATTTGAGTAGTAAAATCATTAATGAGGAATATCGATTACTTTTCCTGGTCGCCATTAAATCGTCCCTACAATGTCAAATTATCGAATATGAAAATCGGAGGAAAATAGAAAGGTACATTTTCAATCCATTGATGAAGTAATTTATTGAAAAATGGTCTAATTCTATGCTTTTTTTAAGGCATTTTATAAATTGGTTGGAGTTGCGACCAGCCGTATCGTCCACAATCCAAGAGCAAAGTCCTGAATCTAAAAACGAGATTTTGGATATTCAATAGTTTGCCATGACAGGGACGATAAGTCCACATCGATAATTTCAATGAAACAAAAAAAGTAGATTCATATGACTAAGTCATTCCTGATGGCGAACAGATGTATAATATATTTCTTTATCGGTTATTACATTCAGTATGAATACATCTGATAATATGATATGATATTATACAATATGAGGGCTCTGTGCTCAAGGCCTTCCAACTTCATCCTCGAAAATGGTCTCCTTCTGGTGGTAGTTTTGTGACACGTTTCATATAACGAACCTTCAGTTGGTTGTCATCAACAAGAGAAGGTCTACCGCGACGTTCCTTGATTTCGAGATAAAAATATCCAAGACAAAATTTTTGGAACCATCGATGTACATTTACTAATCTTCTCCGTAAACAATCTTAATGTTCCGCGTGGTTTGAGCTGCACTTAAAAATCTTGTTTTGACATGGAGAATGTAACACAAACTAAACTAATCTTACGAAACCAAGGGATGGTTTGGATTAGCTAAGAGAAAAAAACGTCAGATCTTCAGGCAGGAATCTATATTGGACGTTTCGGCTGTGGCCGCCTTTTTCAGCACTAAAAAAAGCCTAGATAGGAGGAAGGAAGACCAAGAAGACAGTTAGGTGACCATGGTTAAATGTTCCTCCCTCACCCCTAGGCATTTTTTAGTGTTGAAGAAGGATGCCGCTGTGCAGCCGAAACGTCCAATATAGATTTCTGCCTGGAGATCTGACGTTTATTTCTCCTAGCCGAATCCCAACCATCCCTTGATTTCGTATAACCGCAACGCCTAACAATCTCCATCTCTATTATAAACTAATCCTAGGAAAAATCAACATTAATAACCATTGTTTATAACCATTAACTAGAGTTTGATTATCTACTTGGAAAATACTTGCCTAAACACAATTCATTCAAAACCAAACCCAACAACCCAATATCTTAACCGAAAGGCGCGATTATTTGAAGGAAATCATTTTAGAATTTCTAATTTCATTAGAAAAAATATAATTAGACTTCCTATTGAGATGTTTCCTTTCGTGAATAAAATTTAAAATATATTGCGTGAATTCATGTATATTATCATAAATATTGATGATATCTTGATGGAATATTTGTTCATCTTGCCTGCGCTTGATTGGCCTAAGGTTCCTCTAGGCGGGGAAAGATGAAAGAGATTGTAAAACGCTTTGTATGGCTTTTAATATTTGAGGATATTCCTTGTAAAGTTCGTAAACCAGGGTCAAAGGATAGTGCTCAAGACGTAGAAGCCTCGTTATGTAAAGATATTCAAGAGAGTTTCAAAGGTATTTCATTTTAAACATAGTTTACACGCTCTTCAAATACTCTTAGGTGGTGTCTTATTATTCTGTTGTAAATTAATAAACTGGAGGACGGGCACCAAGCACACATTATATTACATACCAGGATCGTATCTAAAAGGCAGAGCGGATAAATGGCAAGATAATCCTAGTGGAGCTTGACTGACAACATGCTTAGAAAACTCAAGCAAACTATACATAAAGATACATCCAGAGAAGAATAATTAGGCGATTCAAATTTTAAAAAATAAAAGAATAATTAGGATTTGTTGTTAGTGTACGGTCTGTCAGAATATGTATCTTGCATAATTCGGTATTAACGTAAGAGAAATTATAAGTCAAGTCACAGAGTTTTTAATGAAAATTCTCATTTTTTAACTATGCAATGGGAAAATGAGATAGCCTCTAATAATCTAATTCACTTTTTTTACACCATTAACTAATTATTATATAGAAAGCAGATCAAAAATTATCTTAACTTGCTCTTATGATTATATATTGCCATATAATTACCCAACTCAGGCAGAGATTATACATTTCATCACCATTTTACGTTTTACAGCTTCAACACAAGGCCCTCAAATCAATTAATGTGGAATGAGTTTTATTTTACATGTACTGACTTAAAAAATTTAGAAGCTAGTAGTATATATCTTTCGATGTTAGAACTTTACTTGAATGTATATTACAAATGTAGATGCTAACAAATAACCTCCATGCTTAGTTTTATTTAGATTGGCTTTCATAAAATATAACCTTAATTAGCACCCTTAAGGTCTAGCGGATGCTTAGCAATGAATAAATAGTCCAATAGTCATCCAGGAAAATACCAAATAGACAAGAACTTACTTTATGTTTCCTCAGGATTGGCCGAAATCTCCGTTGATTTTCTCCTATATTATGTTAATACCGAATTGTACATGATACATATTCTGGCAGAACATGTATGGACGAGTGTCGCCTGCATCAAGATTTTTTCTCATTTCATGATACTTAGAGAACATTTCCTGTTCATTATGGCTGTCAGTGCTAATGGACAAGAACGTGGTATGCCGTAAAAAAATAAATAAAAATAAAAATACTTTACATTGGCAAATAGTACATTGATACCTATTAGAAACAAATTTAAACAAGAATTTTTAATAAACGATGAACAAATCCGTTCAGTTATTTTGATTTGGGATTTTTAGTCATTTTCAATGCGATATTGATTTTTAAAATATTTATAAATAATTTCTTGATTCAATGAAACAATACAAACAGAAACTTAACAGAATTTAATACAAACACATCATTGAATCCAATGATATGTATAATTGTGACTTTATTCCCGTGCCACAACTTTACCAGTCAAAAACTAAGTGCCTATAAAGAAGAAGTTTAATCATCAAATATAAATAAACAAAAAATATATTATTTGCCACAGTACTATAAACCTGCTAAAAGTTTCTATTTAAAGGGACTGGTCTCACTTGTTGTACTTTTTTATTGGGTATTTAGTTACTAAATAAATACATAAATAATGTATGAGATAAACTGCTCTATTTTTATTAGTGGATGTTATAAAATTAATATAAACTAATAAAGTTATTGAGATTGAACTCATGATAAAATTATTAAAATATTTCTTCCTATCATCTTGTATCATATATTACATATATATATATATATATATATACGTATACGAGTACATATACATATATACATATAAAGGGGGTTTTTTGACCCTGAATTTTATCTCTTAAAGTCACACAGTGTTTTATAATAAAGAAATAAAATAATCTTTTTTTCTCTCTTTTAATAATCACTATGGTTACTTATACTTTGTGACGTCTAAATTACCAATAATTAAATATTAAAAAAACCGGAGTTTGAGGAAAATATTTACCTGTACCCACGCAAATGAGGCAATGACCCCGAAGTAGCTGACATGAAAGGTTGTCCTCTGCAATTTTATTCAACAATTTTTTTTCTTGCCATAATTATTAACCTTTTGGGAAAAAATTAATAAAGATGCATCTTGTTGCTTGGGAAAAGAGAACTTTAGTGAGTATCTCAATGTTCAGTTCAGTTATATATTATTTAAATTTTTACATCCTCTTGTATACGGCTCGATTTTTAGAGCGGGATATCTTCAAGTTACCACCCTTTTTTAGCCAGGATAGGGATGACCTCTGTTCTTTTTCGGTTAGGACACTTAGAAAAAAAAATACTTATAAATGTAAAACAATTTAAACAATACCAATACAAACGCATTCCTCATTCGATTATTTGTTTTCATATGCAGGCAATATACTCAATCTACGTAAGTCAAAAACTCTATATACTTTATTACTGTTTTTTTTTTCGTCAAAATTTACGCAAAAACAACCATAGGACTCCCGGTTCTGCTTATAAGGTTGATACAATGAAACAATCCGGAAGTGCCGACTAGAAAATTTCGCGTTTCAGAACCCCTAGAGACCGAAAATAACGGTATATATATATATATTTGTCTGTTCGCTCATTTCTGGCTTCCCTAATGGTCCGATTGTGATGAAATTTGGTACAAAAATCCGTCGTCCAATTTAAAAGGTCAAGTTCGTTAACCAGCAGAATCCACCCATTTGGAAGATGGCGTTTGGGGCGAAATTCGCGCAAAAAAAATCGTAACGCTTACGTTTTTGAGTTCATAAGCTTGTAAGTACTCGTTTTTAGATGTGACCACCTTTCATAGCTATTTGCCTGCATATCTAATTCTACAACATTAATGATCCAACACTAAGGGACGAGATTAGCTCAGTGGGAGAGCACTCGACTATTAAAAGAGATTAATATCTTCTAGTGCCTTCGTTCAAGGGTTGTATTCGGGGCCCTAGGCTCACCTTGTCGTTGATTAATTCAATATTGGGGATCTCCAAAGGGGAAAATTAGGCGGAGCGTAGTACTGACCCCAACATCTCCCTATTGTGCCATATGGTCAAAAATCAGATATCT
Organism: Gonocerus acuteangulatus; assembly: GCA_946811695.1. Taxonomy (NCBI): domain Eukaryota; kingdom Metazoa; phylum Arthropoda; class Insecta; order Hemiptera; family Coreidae; genus Gonocerus; species Gonocerus acuteangulatus. The sequence goes on from OX328128.1 coordinate 62,004,972, forward strand.
CTACAATACCTGCCCCTCAGAGCGCTTATAAATCCCTACAATCGTCTGTTAAGGGACTAAAATATATAAAAAAGCTATGATGCAAAATAGTTATTTATACATTATTATAGACGAGTGAACCTGTTAAATCCACTTATGCATTTATCATACTTTCCCCGCATAGTGGACGAATCCCTTGTCCAGTTGGCTGTAATTATTCAAACATTTTAGCTCCTGATAAGGCACTTAAGATGAGAAACATGTCGAGTAAGAATTAATAAATTATTTTTAATAATTCACGAGTTATTATTTGTTTGCTTTCCACCTAATAAATGAAGAAATTATTTATACAGACTCACTAAATGCATTGAAGACCGTCAAGAACTAAGAGTCAAAACATTCATTTGGAAACATATAACAAAATGAAATTCAGCTATACAGAGATCATCTTTATTAGCAACATGGGCACGAGAACATACAAAACAGCAGAGTTAGACAAAATCAGCAACCAAACTTTCAGAATACGACGAAGATACATATACCCAGCGAGATACATATCGTCCCTTACATGTCGAACTATCGAATATGAAGAATTTCGGTACTTTTCAGATTCGGTACTTTGCTTTTGCATTGTGGAAGATACGGCTTGTCGCAACTCTAACCCCTTTAGAATAGCCAGAAATGCCTCAAATAAAGTATCGAATAAAACCATTTTTTGTTTTCAATATATTACTTCTTCAATATCGAATATGTTCGTTCACTAGTTTGCTCCGATTTTGATATTCAATAGTTCGCCATGTTAGGGACGACTTGTAAACAATGAAGTCAATCATTAAACCATTCTTAGATATCATTTCAACAAAATAGTATCTGAGAACGCTGAAGCTCTCTACATTTTCGACGACGGATCGAAAACTCTTCACGGGACCGCCTGTACACGAATTGCTTAGTTGAAACAGTACATTCATTAATAACATTCTAAAATATTTAATAATGAAAAATAAGTTCCAACTTTTTTAAAAATCTTCCTTATAATATTTTATGTATTTTTTTCCTTTATTATAATTATTTCTTTTTTATATAATTTCTTCGTTATAATTTTGTTTAATATATTACGTTCACCTTGTGTACTCTCAATAAATAAATAAACAGAAATATGCCTCAAGTAATCCTGGTTCGAGACTAACAGAAAGCAAATTAGGGGCAATTGCCTTTCTCAGACCAAAAGAATGTTTTAATAAATGTATATTCTTTACTGATTATAACAATTATAGCGTTCGCTTCACAAAGGAGTGACTTGAATGGTCTGAAAAAAAATCATGCTGCTATATATGAAATCAAATGTTACAAGGCGAAAATAGACAGCGAGATAGAAAAATAGTAAAATACACTTTACAATAAGAGAACTTTTCAGGTTAAATTTCCTACAGAGAATTCTATTACCGAAAACAATAAATCCAACCTCTTAGATTCCAGTCGTTTAGTTACTGGAAATATAAAACAAGAAACGGAGCCCTGGGCTTCTTGACACACTTTCAAGAGTGATAGTTATTTCCTAGAACCACTGGCATTTCTAAAAAAAAATAAATTTAAGAGCTTGGACTTCTTAGTATTGTAAGACTTTTAAAAAAAGCTGGCCAGAAATGCATTCTAATAGCTCTCTTAGCACATAAAGCGAAACCCATTTAGCTAACTTGCTCTAGTTGTTATATTCTATTTACTATTCGTTCTCCTTTTTACAATTTTATACCACCAACGATACAAATTCTATCTCTTAAAAACTTTGGTTACTTTTTTTCTGTAAAAATCGTTAAAAGATTTCGCCTAATTTTCTTAAAGTACATGTAGAATCAGGAGTAATATTATTTTAATTCGAAATTTTCTTCTCTACTGGTTCTGGCAGGTAATTTCCCCTTTAGCAATTTGTTATACTTTTGGGTAGAGGCGTTTTAGTAATTTGAGCATTGTGACGGCGCACTGTGGTGCCAAACGCCCGATTTTGGGGGAAAACCTTTAGGTACTTGAATCTTTCTGATCTCGGGGTCATTTTTGTGCCGAGTCGAATGAGAGCACTCCCAATTCGATAGAATAATCGGGGTTTATATTACAAAAAGCGTGAAAAACGGCAAATATTCAATTTCAAAAAGTCATATTTCACTCAATTTCTTGATATATGTATATTTCTAAATGTATTTTCTAGTGCTGAGTTGAATAAATTAACAAGCAATGTAATACTGCTAACTGTTCTCGTCTTTTCCACTTTATTACAATTTTCGCATATAAAGGATAAATTTTGACAGTTTCACATGAGCTATTAGGTAGATCTCACTGTTAATGTTAAGTTACTTGCTATCAAAAACTGTTCAACAACTTCCTGTAGAAAATAATAATGGTTAGCTAATTTTTCATGAAATAATCGCTGCAATTCATTTTATTAGGCTGTGCACTCATACAGCCGAGTACGGCGATGAAAATTATATTATGCGGCGCACAGTGGTGCCGATAGGGAAAAACCTCCAAACCGATGGTATTTATTCGCGTTTGAACTAACATTTTTTCATACCTAATTTGTTGTTTAATACTGCTCTAATATCGTTTTTCCATTTTATTAGGTACTAGTTCTGATTACAAAACAACTTTTTCTTGAAATTTTTCTCACTGAGTAAAAATCTCTCAGTTTTTGTTGAAAAGTAAAGCAATATTTTATACTACTTATTTTATTCCTCAAAAATAGGTATTTCCCAGGAAGTCTCACGGGTGGATGTAGCTTTTAAAAGAATTTTCTTTTTTGCCAAAATGTATCGTGTACTTGATCCATTTACCACGTCCATGGTGCAGCGAGGAATTTTCCCAATGAGCCTTGAGATGAAAAAATTGATATGTATTATTTGTCGGAAGGAATATATGATCGTATTTTTATATAATTTTATATAATAGTTCGTTTAATATTATGAAAAAATATTTCTTGTTGATAGCCGAAGAAGTAGAAGTTGTGATATGAGAGACAGGGTTTTGGAATCCTGTATTACAATCTTAATGGGATTAGACGGAGGAGAAGAGAGAGCTTTAGGAGGATTTTAGGAAGGCACACGGATAATGGATCCACTAAGAGCACTATTAAAACGTTTTTATCCAGAACTCACTATTAGCAAAATCCCTCCACATATCTCTCAAGCCTCGAGAACTTAGCCATTACGTCTCTCTAGCTTAATTCCGCGCTTCTATCTCGACCTCGTCAAAATAGTCTCTTTCATAACTCCATATTGTTTCAAACTATTATTTGATGCAATCCATTTACGGAGTTTGTTATATATATATATATATATATATATATATATATATATATATATATATATATATATACACACACACACACACACACACACACACACACACACACACACACACACACACACACACACACACACACACACACACACACACACACACACACACACACAAATAAATTGATCAATCCCTTAACAGGTCACCAGGACCCAGTGGGGTTGATTCTGTAGATGTTTGCTAACAATGAGACAGATTTTCCTGTTTGCCACGGCTGATTTGCGGGAACCGTCGAAGGCTGGGTGGGCCTTGGAAAAACAGCGGACATCATAAAATTATCACATACAAAAATCTCTCTCTTTCTCTCTTTCTCTCTCTCTCTCTCTCTCTCTCTCTCTCTCTCTCTCTCTCTCTCTCTCTCGTCCCTCTCTCTGTCCCCCCTCTCTCCTCTTCCTTCTCTCCCCCTGTCCCACTCCGTGTGTCCGTCTTTCAGTTAGGTGTACAACTGGCTATCACCATGTATCTCTAAAGAATGATTTCATATTAATTAGATAATCGCCAATTATTGTGATGCTCTTAATAAAAAAAGAAGGGGAACATGGCTTTTACGTATTAATATTTATTTAAGTATTATTTTAATTTATTTACTTTTCTTGGCGATTGTGTATATTTAACCTCACAAAACATCCAAGAAGACTTTAATTGATGGATTAATTATTGAGTTTATATAATCCCGTCACCTGAAGCTAGTCCATGAATACAGCGTAATGTAGACGAGGTATAGCCGATATCGACCTGTCAGGACGGGGTATCATGGAGGTGGGGGCCTCCCCCAGACACGCTGTCTCACCACAACCCTTCCTGTACCGTGCCACCCTCGCAGTCTAGACAAACTCCAGACTACGTCTGACCTACATTCCTTCTTACGGACTATGTACAACATCTTTGTGGGTTCACCTGAGTGTTTCATTATATCTACAGCCTATAGAATTCTCAAAATAATCCTTGAATAATATTAGACTTTACTACTCACAGGAACTGCGGTCATCTCTGTTCTTTTCCATGTAATCCTTATTATTTGTATATATTAGTTCCATACGTATTCCATATAACACAGATACAAAATCATTTTTTTGTTATGTAAAATACTTAGCAATAGGCTAATCACACCGCGAAAAACAATAATATAAACAATAATAATAATAATGTATAATATAATAATAACACCGCGCACACAATTCACATAGTACACTAAACACTTACACTGGCACAAGGTCACCGACAGTACACACCCCAGGATCACCTTCCCTGGGTGCTCTTCCTGGCAGAAGGTATAAAATGCACTACCCACACAAAGTGGCGAAATGAAAGTCCATTCTAAGCATGCACGACTCTGGAGTGAGGTCTGCTGGGATTGGGATGATAAGGATAGACCTTCAGGATTAGGATGGTAAGACAATTTGGAGTGGAACTTTTGGAATCGGGTTTTAGCAAGGTCAAGGACAAATGGGATGTTGAGGTCATTGTGGGGTTTTGTTGGAAACATAGAAAGGAGCATTTACACTTTTACGAAGTACTTTTGACTGGAATGCCTGTATTCTGTTGATGTTAGATGGTTTTGCAGATCCCCAGAGTTCAAGTCCGTATGTCCATATTGGTTAGTTTGTTCTGTATCGATAATTTAGATGAGGGTCCAAGGAGTCGTCTAATTAGTCCGTATCGTTTGTTCAGTTCCTGTCTTTTCAGTCTCGTTTGAGGGTTCCATGTCAGTCGGCTGTCAAGGTATAACCCTAGATATCGAACCTCGTTAGATTCCGGGAGAGGAGTGTTTCTGAGGTAAACAGGAGGGCATGATCTTCGGTTGAGTGTGAATGTCACTTGTTTGCATTTTTCTGCGTTGATTCTTATTCTCCACCTTTCACTCCAATGTTGTATGGCGGAAAGATGTTCCTGCAGGTTTTGGGATGCTACTGAAGGGTCAGGGGAAGTTGACAGGATGGCTTTGTCATCAGCGTATGTGGTAAGTAGGGTTTGGGGCTGTGTGGGAATATCCGCAGTGTAAAGAAGGAAAAGGAGGGGACCGATAATACTCCCTTGGGGGACTCCAGCATTTATGGAGCAGTTAATGCTTAACAATAAGTTTTTAAAACGGCTGCGATTCGTATTAAAAAGTTTGCATGGAAGGTAGATAGTAAAAGCAATCAACACTTGAGCAATACCTTCATTCACTTATAGTTTCGGTACCAAACCAGAAAGTATACTTCACATAAGTAAATGGTCGGCATTATGGAAAGTACGATACCGTATTTTTTTTTTCTTTTCGTTTTTAACGGCGCACCAACTATTTGGCTATTAGCGCCGGGCTATCTACAGTTTGCCACCCTTTGATAATGCCAACAGCACGTGGTCGGTCACCCATTCAGGTACTGACCACGCCCGACGTTGCTTAACTTCGGTGATCTAAGGGAACCGGCGCATTCAACGTGGCTACGGCAGTTGGCTACGGTGCCGTATAATCGCTAAGTAACACAAAGACTTCTTGAAAATGACAAGACTGCTGATATTATTGATATCTAGGTGCCGAACGATGAGAATATCCGGAATGCAGCCGCCGAGAAGCTGCAAAAATATCATTACTCGGAATTCCTGTACATATTAGATTCCCCTAGAGTTACTGCAATTATCATCTCGACCAATGGACTGATTCCAAACACAACAGTCAGTTCCACAAAGTATTTGAAATTTCAGACGAGCTAAAAATACCATCTCAGCATACAGTATTAGTCGACACTGCTCGAATTGTAAGATTGTTTTTAAATGTCCAAAATTAATTAATAAATAAATAGTTTTTAAGTATAAAAATAATAATTTTTACTCGTTGGAAATATCCCCCAGTGAAAATCACCTCCAGTAATCTGAGACCCCATAATGTATAATGCCAACGGTCATAGCCACGTTGAATGCACTGGTTTCGTTGTTCGCCGAGGATAAGCAAAGTCGGGCGTGACCAGTACCTGAATGGGTGACTGACCATGTGCTGTTGGCATTATAAATGGGTGGCAACCTGCCAATAGATGTCGTTATAGACGAATTGTTTATACGCCGTTCAAAAAAAAAAAACAAAAAAGAAAAAAATAAGAAATAACATAAGAAAGTATAGCAATTGTTGTATTTGCATACTAGGAAATATGATTCGGTTGTTGTTGAATATATATAATTTAAAGAAAGAATTAATAACTAAATGATGACAACAATTTAATAACTATCATACAAAAACAATGTTTGTACATTATGAGAGTAAACTAAAACAAATCGGACCTTGAAATAGCCCTAAAAACCAACCAGACAACCATTAAACTTGTACCCCGACGTTCTGCCACTGAGGGCTTTTCTAATCAAGAAACCAGAATTTCGGCTATTTGTTTCAAGGAGGATACCCTTGGAGCCCAACTGAAGATGAATGAGATCTATCAACTTCTCGTGGGGCATCCTGTATTATTTGCTTTTCGCACCATACCGAAGATTGATTCGAAGAATTAAGTAAGCTACTTCAGCTTTGTTGTTCATTAGTTCTAAACGATTTTACCGAACAAGTTTATTGTGTTCATCAAATAAATCATTCAATTATCACAAGCAAATGTTGTCAATTACTTCTACTTGTATCTTGAATCAACATGTACATTAGAAGTATGTTTCACGTTTTTCAATTTCAGCAGATAGGTTCCAAAAGTATTCCATATGGGAATATGGAGAAAATGTCCTATGTTCACCTTATTCCTAGTTGGATAGGATAATGGCATGTAATTTTCCAGAGTTAAAGGTCAAGTTCAATACCCTGCTGAATCCAAAATAAGCTTACAGGCTTTTTTTGTTGTTCTGGCTGGATCCAGCGCGTGCGCATTAGCTGGTTCTTTTGTTTGCGGTAGGGCTATTGCGTGCTCATCCACTGGAAGCGATGCTGCGCTACAAGGAAGCTGACATCGAAGAATCTGCCACGAGCAACAGGTATCGTCCACTGCAAGCGCCTTTACTTTGCGGGTTTCAGTCAGTTTTCAAGTATATTCAAGGATACTGGGTCGTTTTTATTCGTTATGGACCTAGAGGAATTTTATTTCTTTGAATGCAGCAACTATTTACAAAGAGGGATTTCTGTTCCATAGAGAGGAGTGAATATGAATACAGCCTTCATTCTCTAAACACCTTCTTCTAAGCTGAGGTGCTTCGCTCGAACTCTTCCTGTTTTCTGATGGAATTCTCGACAACTACGTACCAATATTGGAACGATTCTTGTCCTGGGCGTGGCCAATGGGCGTACCTCAATCCTCCTCTTAGACAAGACATCCCTTCCACCCTTACATCATCCATACCCTAGGCTTACCTTCCCGATCCCTTACAATCCTCCAAGACGCTTGAAAAGAATGTGGCCGAGGGACCAACTGTAATAACTAAATAAAATATTTATAATTCCTCAGGGAATGTCAGCAATGGCTGCCTTCTCCCCTCCATTCTTCCTTGTGCTAGTTTATGAGATATATATTTACTTATTGTATTTTATGTAAACATATGTTTAGATTGTAAATATTCAATAAAAAAATAAAAATAAAATAAAAAAAAGACTTTTCTTGTTTTTCACGTAGCACATAAAACTCCATTATGTTTTTTTTTTGCGCTTTTCCACCGAATAAGGCGACACCCAGCCTCACATCTCATCATCTCGAACCTGACATGATAAAAATACTTGTTGAGTTCAAAACTACTTGTAAACATGAAATATAAATATTTTTAATTATATAATAAAAACACATAAGCTTAAAGGAAAGTTCAAGCTCTTTAACAGTATAGCATATATATATATATATATATATATATATATATATGTGTGTGTGTGTGTGTGTGTGTGTGTGTGTGTGTGTGTTATGTTTTAAGTTACTTCGCTGGGGTTGAAATGATTGATTGGTGAGACGGCTTCTTTAGCGCTTAGAACACCGCTGGAGAGAGAAGCCGTCTCACCAATCAAATATATATATATATATATATATATATATATATATATATATATATATATATATATACTAGCTGTTACCCGGTGTGCAATGCTACACCTAATTTACATTAAATATCTGTAGCCGGGGCGTGCCATGCTACACATGCTTCATATTAAATAGTTGTAACCCAGCTTCCATGGTATGCCTACTTTATATTATATATTTTAAAAAATGATTGATTATATGATATTTGTCCAAATTATGGGAATATAAAATTATAAATTGAGAGCTCAGATGAAAAAATTATTTTCCAATTTTTTTAGAGAAAGTGGGGTGGAAAATAAATTAACCCTTATTTTAAAAAGTATACTATTTTTAAAAAGTACCCTTATTTTAAAAACTATACTTATTTAAAAAAGTACCCTTATTTTAAAATGGTATTACAATTAAATTATTCCAAATCATTTAATTGCAATACCGTTTTAATGAAAATCCAAACCAAACTCCCTGTGTTTAACTTTTTTAAAGAAAAAAAAATGTGTGGTCCTTAAATAAATAGCAATAAAATTGAGGCATTTAATTAAGGTTATGATTAGTTGTAATAATTATAACTGAAACTATATTCTTTATTTTCATTGATTTTTTTTTTAAATATAATATTTTTTTATTTTGAGGGCTTCGCACCTAAAGCTAAAACCTCAACCTTGCGCAAATATATTATTAATATGTTATATTGTTTACCTGTTCATGTAATAATCTGTGACTGAGTTTTTTTTATGAATGAAAAAGGTAGGTAAGTGGTGCAGGGTTTATGTTATTTATGCCAAAAGGAAAGTTTTAACATATTGTTTCAAATACACTTTCACATATTTTTTTTTCATTTTTTTTTCCTTTCTATTAAAGCTTCTGTTTCAAATTTTATGGTTCATGAGCTCTTCTATAAGGATAGTCCTTCTATCATAGGAAATAGGGGCATCTAAGAAGAAAAACAAATTTAAAATATTCTTCTTGCAGTTATGGACAACAATGAATTAAAGATATTTGGGGATTTCAATAACGACATTGATTTGGCGAGCAACAATTTTTTTACCATAATTGCAACCGTATTTAAACATTTAGTTCAAGAGCTGTTAACACACTTTTCAAGTGTTTTATGCGCCTTGAAAATTTGCTATAGTGGGTCTCTAGGGTAGATAAAAAGGTAATCAGGTAATCAGTAACAAAATATGGGCCAAAAATATTGTTTTATTCAGAAGCCATAATTCTTTAATGTAAAATTAAGGCAATAATATAATGAATAATATATAAGGCAGACACTTTTAAGGGGGATAACATATTTAAAAAAACCGAAGTGGGTTTTTTGTAATATTAAATGAAGTTTTTTCTTCACACCGCTATTTAAACACCATAATTCAAAATAATTACAAAAAGGCAGACACTTTTTCTGAGGTTTAGTAATCAGCAAACATGAAAATAAAATTATCCGATTATAGACAGCAATACACTGCGTGTAACCGTAAGAGTGAGTGAGAGCACCAATCATAAGGACAGGACAGTTGTGGTAGTTCTAGAAATAAAGCAACTTGCCTTAACTATACATTAAAGATTGTGAATAAAATACTATTTTTGTGACATATTTTTCCCCCTATGGTACAGGAAACACATATATGCCTTACCTTCCCACGAGATGCAATACAGCAAAATTCCAAGGTGCATAAAATACTTCATGAAATTTGCGTTACCAGCTCTCCGACTAAATGGTGACAGTCAGAGGATATAACTATCTCAGACAAAAGAAAGCATATGTCAGAATATAATAGATATTAAATTAATAAAAAATTGCATGGAAAATTTAATTACTTATTTATTTATTAAAACACCACAATTCACATGACTTCCCCTTCTTATAAAAATAATATTTTAATACATTAATTTATCTGCAAAAAAAAAAATAGCATACAAAAAAAATATTAATAATAATAATAAAATAATGTTTCAAAATGTGGTGAAAATTAATTAATTTATATACATTCATTTGTATGAATATAAACATTTATGTACATCTATCTATATGCGAATAAAAAAATAAGTTAATATAACAATTTGCATATGTGTGTAAGAGGATTAATTTTAAGTTCATAAATTTAAGTCCCTTACAAAATGACATTGTTTACAAAGGAGTTTTTAACAAAAAAAAAATCTTTATGTTTTTGGAGTTCTTTATGTATAAAACAAAAAGCTCTATCTTTTTGGAGAGTCTTGGAATTTTAAACTTCACTTAAAGCTACATATTCTGCATATGTAGACTCTTCTGTAACATCTTTTTGCTTTCTCGATTTCCAGTATAATACATTACTAAATAACCTAATAAGAAAACCAGTGGTGGATTTTCGTTCTAAATGATCATTTAAGAATATAGTCTCTACATCCATCTGTTCAACATTTAGACCCATTTGATATTATTTTGTTTCAAACTATCTATTTCTCTATCCCTAGCTTTTACCGAAAAATCACAATCGCTTGATCTTTATCAGATTCACCCTCAGCCAATCCAATACAGCTTATGTTTTCTTGGATAACATCAACATGCCTAGCGACAATGATTTTATTATTCAAAAGTACTTTATATCCCACTTCACTATAACCGATTAAAATGCACATATTCACCATTTTATCCCACTTAGAAGTTATTATTTGTTCTGGTTTCGTAACAAAATCTTTACTACCATATAAATTAAAGTTAGAAACATCTGGTTTCTTTCCAAAAAATATTTCATAGGTTATTTTATTCTCAATGGTATTACCTAAAGAGCGATTTTTCAAATAAGTTGCAGCACAGACAATTTCTGGCCAACATTTTTTTCTACAATAGCTTCTGCTAGTAAACAATGAGATATATTCATAATTGTTCTAGTAAATCACACCGTTTAGTTCATGAACATATATGGGGCAGGGATTAATTTTGATACCCTTTTTTTTTGGTAGTCATAAATCTTACTATTTAAATATTCCTTACCAATGTCACATCTCATAATACCAATTCTCTTAATTCCTAAGTTTTTAACCTCATTTACTTATTGAACAAAGGAATGAAAAACTTCTGTTTTAGGTTTAATAGTTTAAATCCTAGCAATCTTACTATAATCATCTATAAATGAAACAAAATATTTTTCACCTTTGAGACTCCTGTTGTTTTCCTTCCTATTGTTTTCAAAAGGGACACGATTCAGTTTACAATACAAGTTTTATAAATTTATAACATGTCCAGATAAAATGATTCTTTACTGCCTTAAATGCACTTGAAGTTCTCCGCAAACTGTCACATTTCTTGATGTTTCATTTCAGTTGTTTGAATTTTATTTTTTTAACATAATCTGAAGTTTCTACATACAATTTGCAATGCTGTTGATTCCTATAGGTGTAAACTATCAAATTTCTGAATTATATATCACCAACTTTGGTCTCTTTTGCCTTTTCAATGACATTTACACACTTCATCAGTTTCAAAAACAAAGTTAAGCGTTTTTCCACATACTACAACCCTCTCCATCAAATACCAGTACAAACATATTCATTTACTTTATATTATAACCGACATTGCAACCTTCCTTCTTTACTAAAGAGATAAAAAACTACCTCTCAACAAAAGTATTGAAATTATTAAACTTCTGAATAGAAACATGAATACTTAATTATATGATATTAGTCCAAATTATGATTAGATAAACACAGAACATTTTTATGATATTACTCCATATTCTGGTTAGAGCCCAGTGTTGCTCTAGGCAATCAAATTAAAATTGATTTGATATGAAGAAAATTGATCTGATATTAAGAAAATTGATCTTGTCCAAACTCTGAGAATATAAACCTATTATTTAGATAAACAAACAAAGGTTAAAACTAAAAAGTTATTTTTCAAAAGAAAAACTTTTCGCAAAAAAAAAGTTTTGTATTGCCCTTCTTCTTAGAAGAAGGGGTAACACTGGAACAAAAATGCCGATTTCTGACTATAAACTCTTCTGTATTTGACAGTTTCGAACTCGTAACTTCCAAACTGTGAATCCTAGAAGATTTTGAGCTAGCCTACGAGATTTCCCGGATCAAGACGTACCTATGTGCGAAGTTTGGTCAATATCAGTCAAACGGTGTGGATTTGTATAAGGAACAAACAAACATACAGACAAACAGACAGACACGTGATTTTTATATATATATATATATATATATATATATATATATATATATATATATATATATATATGGATGCCCAATTGCCGTGAGTGCTACCGCGTGAGCACTTAATACTCCGTGCTAAGAGTCGTGAGTTCGATTCCCACTATGGGGTGGTGGCTTTTCTTTAGAAAAAAGAAAAGGTGTTAGCCCTATCCTGGCTAGAAAAGGGTGGTAACCTATAGATAACCCGTCCTAAAATTCCTAGTTAATAATAATGGTCGTTAAAATTTAAATAAATAAATACATATAAGAACATATATTTGTACATCAACAGAGGTGTTTGTAATCTTTAATCTTGTTGACATTAATACACTGGGACATTTATATTAAAAAAATATTGAATTTTTGTATAGATAGACACGAATAATTGGATGGCTCTCCCCTTAACAATGAGGGTATCGCGTTAAATTCTCAAGCGGCAAATGACGGTTCGATCCCCGCTTGCAGCTGGTGGATTCTCTGCTACCTTAAGGGTGGCAACCTGTTGATAGCCCAACAAAAGAATTATTTGCAGAAGCCATATATATATATATATATATATATATATATATATATATATATATATATATATATATTTATATACATCATCATTACATCCCGAAATATGGTGTGCAGCTTGAAATACTTCATTATAAAGCCTCAGGCTCTTTTTTTCACATTTGTTTGCGCATGCGCTTAGGTATTGTTTATAAAAGTATGGGATATGCATTCTTTTGCAGGATTTTTAAAGCCCGAACTGCAGAAAAAAGTTTCACGAATTTATCGCAAACGGTTGAAGAAATATTAGTCAGGAACTTCGAGAATGGTTTTTGACTTTTTGCGGCTAAAGCACCCATCAAATCGAAACATTTACCGATATAAACTCGTTTTAGAATTTGATTTTCTACAAGAATCCGTCATAAAAAAATGGCATTCTATTGTAAATTCCAAAATTTTGGTAGCTGGTGAAGGTTAGAGAGCCGACTAAAAACCGAAAAGAAACTTTATTTGAAGCAGTTAAGACCCGGAGAGTTTCGTTTCGAAGTTCCAAAAACCGTGGAAAAAATGGGGGCGGGCGTCGAATTCGGAACACCCTGTATACACACACTTATATATATCGTCGATACAAATGCAAACTAACGAATATGAAAAAATGCATCTTTCATGTCCATCTTTAATAATTTCTGCTGGACTTATTTACGGCAAATTCTTCAATCTGACTTCACTCTATTAGAGGGGAAGTATTCCACTATCAAAAGGTCAAATCTGCCGAATATTTGACTGTCCAAAAAAAAGTTATGAATAAATACTTTTCCACTCTGAAAAGTGGTGATTTTCATATTCGTTAGTTTGCTTTTGTATCGACGATATATATATATATATATATATATATATATATATATATATATATATATAAATGAACACACCGAAGTTCATACAGCAGTTTCTGTTAAAAAGGCAATTTCGAGTGCTTGCGAACGGGGTGCTATCCGAAAATGTAGAGACGGAATATGGAGTCCCACAAGGCAGTGCACTGAGCTCCACTTTGTTTTCTATTGCAATTGACGACATCAAGACGTGTCTCACTACGCATGTAAAAGGACTTCTGTATGCGGACGACCTCCTTATTTTATGTCGATCTGCAAGTGTCGAGTACATCAGACGAAACCTTCAGGCAACAATCAACAGGATTTTGCTGTGGAGCAAGACTTCTGGACTACGTATCTCGAAGGAGAAGACAAAATGCATTCTATTCAGTCGTCGCCGATCGGAGCCGCCGTGTCCTCCACTTGAGCTTGGATCTCATCCTATTCCATTTGTCGATCAAGCCCGGTTCCTTGGAGTGATCTTTGACAAGCGGCTCAACTGGGTGCCTCACGTGAGTGAACTCAGGAGGAGATGCTTCAACCGCTTAAAAATTCTAAAAGTATTAAGCAAGACAACCTGGGGAGCTGATCGTCTCTCGCTTCTGAAAGTGTACCAAGCTTTAATCTGCAGTAAAATAGACTACGGAAGCATAGTTTATAGCTCAGCCAAACAACCAGTGCTCGAACTTGTTGATACAATACACTTCAACGGGATTCGGAGCATAAGTGGGGCTTTCCGGAGCACGCCAGTTCTCTCGTTGTGCGCAGAGGCTGGTATTCCTCCCCTAATATTTAGGAGGCATCGTCTTGCCGCCAAATATATATCGAAAATATATACCTCACCTGATCATCCATGCTACCCGTACATATTTCAACCAAAATATTCTAGGTTGTTTAACAGTCACCCTTCAGCTTCTTTGCCTTTAGCACTTCGGGTGAAGTCTCTAATAAATGAACTCGAAAAGTTCACCATTTTTCGGCAGGATGCACTCATGCCTCCGTGGAATTATAGAAAACCTCTCTGTCACTTTCTAGCTCTGCGGAAAGACGACGCCAGTGGGATTGAATTGAATTGTCGACTTCACGAGCTGCTGGATACGTTCGATGATAAGAGAGTAATGTACACTGATGGTTCTCACACTGGAGTCTCATGTGCGTGTGCTTACATAGATCAGGGAGCAGCATATCAGTACAAATTACACCCCGCTAGTAACATTTATTCAGCCGAGCTGTTTGCACTGTCAGCAGCTCTGTATCACGCTATGACAGTACCCGAGACCAACATTGTGATCTGTACAGACTCTAAAAGCGCGCTGCTTAACATCCATGATATGTACAGTGATAACCCAAGCATTATAAAGTTGTTCGAGTACTCCACCATGCTTCATGGACTGGGGAAGACTGTTCACCTCGTCTGGACTCCAGGACACAGGGGTGTAAAGGGTCCGCTCATGATTTACCGTCTATTACACCCACTTC
The DNA here is from genome assembly GCA_946811695.1 of Gonocerus acuteangulatus. Lineage (NCBI taxonomy): Eukaryota > Metazoa > Arthropoda > Insecta > Hemiptera > Coreidae > Gonocerus > Gonocerus acuteangulatus. Next base: position 62,020,282 of record OX328128.1, read on the forward strand.
TCTGACGGTAAGTGAGCTGGCCTCACCGCTGCTGCACACCGTCAAACAACGTTGGCAAGAGATGTGGAATGAGGCAAGAGACGTCAATAAGCTGAGTTTGGTGAAAACTGACTGCCAGCCTTGGGAGACATCCTCTAGATCCTGCCGAAATGAGGAAGTAATGTTAGCGCGACTCCGTCTTGGACACACCCGTCTTACGCACTCGTATCTTATGTCCAGGAAAACTCCACCCCGATGCCTTACTTGTCGAAAACCCCTCACCGTTCAACACATCATTGAAGATTGCCGGAAGTACACAAAACTCTTTCGGCAGCTCGGAATATCAAGAAAGATAGCAGAGGCTCTCGGCAACAAACAGGCTGAAGTTGACAAAATAATAAATTTTTTAAAGATAACTGGGCTTAATAGATTAATATGAAAATAATGTTGCCCTCTATTTAGGGTCCTTATGTGTTTTAGTCTAGTACTTGTTTTTAATTGTTGTTTAGTAGAATGATTGTTGCACGTTTTATCAATTTATTTAGTGTTTCCTTAAGTTAGCAAACTGTGATAATTTGTGATACCATTTATTTATTTTAAATTATTATTTTTTTTTTTTTTTTTTTTTTTTTTTTTTTTTTTTTTTTTTTTTTTTTTTTTTTTTTTTTTTTTTTAAATCTCATAGTTTCTAGTTTTAATTTAATATTGTTATTCGTTTAATATATTGACATATGATATGTTTAGTGATATCTGTATTTTTAAAATAAAATTGTCTACTTTGACAATAGCTATATCGGGGAGTATGTCAGGGAAAAAAAAAAAAAAAAAAAAAAAAAAAAAAAAAAAGGGAAAGGGGGAGGAAAAAAAAAAAAAGGGGGGAAAGTGAGGAAAAAGGAGAGAAAAAGGAAAAAAAGGAAAAAGAAAAAAAAAATCCCCTAAACACAGAAAGTGAGGGAAAAAAAAGAATGGGCCAAAAAATATATACAAAGTACAAGGTCTAATTTGTTAATACAAAAAAAAAAAAAAAAATAAAATTCAAAAAAAAAAAACCTGACTCCCTAAGGTTCCGGGAACAAGGGATGAGTGGTTGTGCGTTGCAATGACATAGTAGGGCGCTGACGACCGTGAGGTTTTTCGCCCCATATTTTCTAAACAACAAATGAACACACAAATTTGAACCATCGTTATTTCCGAGATGTATGGGGTTCTGAAACGTAAAATATTCCATTAGGCACTTCCGGATTGCGTCGTTAGGTCAACCTCATACGCGGGTTTCCTCCCTATGGAGGGATGGGGGAACCGCGATGAAAGAACAAAACAATACATTCTTATGTTGCAGGGTAATGTATGGCAAAGCGAAAAACAAATCTAGCTTGTAGATGGCAGGGAAAATAGTGCTTACAATAATATATGCCGACCATTTATGCATGGATGCATTCGCTTCTAGTGAAAGATAAACACTAAGTGCAGTTCATCATAGAGAGACTCTAGACGACACCACAAACCTGCATTACTAGTCAGGATTGCATAAGTGATACTGCAGTGTGGAATATCTTCGATAACTAATGCTTTTAGCTCAAAGTAAAATAACATAGAAAGAAAATAAAAACTATATTTATTTCATCGTACATCTTATTCATCAAGAATTTATTTGTTGCTCTTAAAGGAAACAGAAAGAAGAAAATGTTTATACTTCTTTCCTAGAAAATATTTCTATGTTAAAAATATGAAACGACTGAGGTCGTACATTGATAAGATTGATAAAAAGATACTAAGGAAATAACCGTTCACGAGGAGCTTCTTCGTTTAAGAAAATATCTAAGAAAAAGAAGTTACAAATATAAGGGGGGGGGGGTTAGTAGCAGAACATTTGAAGATCCGAATTAGCTGTTATCAGAAAGCGTCTAATATATTATTTCGGGCGCGAAATATCTTTTATTTCGGGTATATTTCACTAAAGAACTAAAGCATATAATTGTGACTGAAACTGACGAAAATACGAGTTAATTAAATTTTCCGACTTTAGTACATTTGATGATTTTTTTTAGCATAAATAGATGGTTTTTTTTTTTTTTTTTTTTTTTTTTTTTTTTAGCATAAAATAGATTTTTGTGATGAATTGCCATAGTCGCGGTCTCACAAATGTATAAATAAATAAATTTAGCATAAAACATGCTTTGTTTAATTTTTTCTTTATTTGTTCTATATTGGGTTTCCAATTTAAAGTCTCATTAAGAATTAATCCCGAGAATTTAGTTGTTGCTACTTGATTTAATGACAAATTTTTAAAATTGATACGCAGGTCCTTATTTTGTTTTTTTGAAATCGTGAATTGCATGTAGCATGTTTTACTTTAATGTAATTTTAATTTAATATTTATTATCTACTTATCACTTACCATATGCATCCAGTGGCCAGTGCTGAGGTGGCATTGTAACTTCGAAACACGTAGGACTTGTTTCATGAAGGACTTTGAAACGATTATTAAGTTTGTAGTATGTGTAATACGAAGCAAACTATGGAACACATACTAATAACAATATCAGAGACAACATTTATGTTCCACAAGACATGCATGACATCCTGACTGACAAGCAGACCTTGTGAGGTGACCATGAGTAACTTGGTAATAATTTCACATATCGTCGATACAAATGCAAAGTATCGAATGTGAAAAAGCGCATTTTTCATTTTAAATCTTTACTGATTGCTGTTGGACTGATGGATAGCAAACTCTCGAATCTAAGTTCACACAGTGAAAGGAGGATGTAACCACTGTCAAAAGGTTGAATCTGCCGACTATTTGACTGTCCAAAAGCAAAGTAATAAATAAAAGTATTTTCAGTCTTGAAAGTGGTGACATTCGTTAGTTTGCATTTGAATCGACGATATATTCGCTGGATATAAAAGACAAACTGACCAGGTAACGTAACCTACAAGTCTTGCTTACACACAGTCCATACATACACTCTTTACTAGACAATTTTAAACATGTCAACATATACATATCATACAATTTAAATATAAACAAAACAATTATAAGAAAAATAAAACTAAATACTATAGTTCAAAATTAATTAAAATATTGTAAATTGAGGGTACGTATACATGTTTCTTAACACGATTCCCGGCAGAGTTTTTATTTTTTCGCCACGAAATTTGGTGTATAGCATTTCTCTAGCAAAGGATTGAACAACCACTAAATTCAATCCGCCTGGAGAGAACGGGGATTATGACAAAACTCGCAACTCGGTTAACGTTGTGGACATTAGAAGAAAGAAAAAATGTCTTATAAAAAATAACCTAAATCGGTCCATCTGAAAGGGAGGAGGGTTACTTCGAGCCCAAATCTCTAATTCTCAAACCGGCATTAATGTCTGTTATTTTAACGAACTTTGGTATACGTCGTGGATATCTAAGGACAAAAATATGTTTTAAAAATATACTAAATCCGTTTATTATAAGTTGTGGTTTACTCTGTATTCTGTTCAAATTGAATTTAGGCGCCAAACCGTCTCGGGCATTGGTTGCAGTGTTGGGCAAAAATTATTCAGAATGATGAATAACGATTAATGAATAAATGTATTATTTTATTCATGAATGAAGAATAATTACGTTTATTCATTATTCGTTATTCTGTGAATGAATTTTAGGTTTTATTCACAAATTATTCGAATGATCAATTAGAATAAACATATTTTAGTGAATAATGATAGATTTATTATGATGTTGGCAGCCAGAAATATGTATATATACATATAAATATATATATATATATATATATATATATATATATATATATATATATATATGAGTGTTTAAGTATGATTAATCAGTAGACCATCTAGAAATAAATAATAACGAATGATGAATAACGAATAATGAATAACAAATAATTCCGTGAATAATTCATGATGTACCGTGCAAATAAGATAATTCAGTGAATTATTCATCATTCACTAAAAATTTATTCGAATAATCATTCTAATAATAATTTATTCGAATAATGCCCAACACTGATTGGTTGTTACTTCTACCTCTAGGAGCTCTGACACAAGGCACAGTATCCAGTTTCTGCTCTTTAATAAGTCAGCTGTTCATTACAAATATAAAAGAGTATTACTGTTCATGTTTGTTTTCTATTTATAAAGTTTATTTTTAGCAAAATTATTCAAAAATACAATATACACCAACCATCTTCTGAGGAATGCGCTTGACTAAGTAGCTCCTCCAAGACGGACGTTTTTTTTTTCAATATGTTATATTTGTATATGGCGCATTAGATTATTTTGCGCTTTTCTTGTGAAATGGAAGCTGTTATTGAGGTGCCCTCAGAAAAGGACTGAAATTAATTAACTCATGATAAATAAAGGAATTTCCCTTTCGCTTGGTCGTCTTGAGTAATCACTGAGTAAGAATGTGTAGTTGATTAGATGGCAGTGTCCGACTGTCAATGCTTATGGGCGTTCTATGATTGAAGAGGTCTAGTATCATTAGTGGGCTACGCTATTACTCATTTGATGAAACGTTCTATAACTCAAGGCATTCCGGAAACCTTTTTCAATCAACTAATTGATGGATATTTAAGACTAATGTTAATGTTTTAAGCATAAGCCTTTATAATACTATATATACTCGAAACTTATAACAAAACATTTACTATCCGTAGAATCTATGTAAACTGACAAAATTCACAGGAACGATAAACACTAAAATAAATACGACAATATTAGTAATATAAGTAATGTACACATTAAAAAAGGTCAGAAGTCAGAGAAATTTGACAAGTTATTTTAAAAACATTTGTGCTCAATATAATGAATTATTTTTTCACTCCCCCCCCCAGTCTCTTTCGATCTATAATGAGCACAAAAAGACAACAAAAAAAAAAAACAACAACATATTTTTAAAATGAAGCACATAGGAGTAAATTACTCAGAACGTGGTAGGCTCCAAGAGTCTCCCCTTCGAAAAGGGTGTGACTGGAAAGACCTTGAGGACCCTAGGGTTAATTTATATAAAGCACATTTGACTATAGCCCGTTCATTTAGATGGAATAGTGCTAATCCCGCATGCGCGAAATTCTGAGGGATGTATTCCCGACGGTTCCGCCATTTCCATTACAATAAACAAGACACTACTTTAAACTTAATAAAAACTAATTACGTCTCGTTTAGGACTAGCGAAGCTCTTTATGCTACACCTACAATCTTATGCTACAACTTGTTTAAATAGATGGTTCAGTTGGATGGAAAAGGGCGTGGCCTATATTCTCCCTGCAAGACATTAGCGGTAAAAATTCTGTCTATTATAATCTTTTCACGAGGAGGTTTAAAAAGTTTTTTGTTTTAGCTTTGGCTAAGTATTAAATAAATATTAGACACTATTTTGTTTGTCTGGCCTCTCAAAGCCTTCCCTAGTCTTAAACAATATATAATCAGTTTTTATAATATTTCACTTACCATGTTGTTCCTTGAAATGTGAGTTTGCGTAATGGTGGAACCTTTTGGAATGTTTCCCTGAACATTCCAAAAGCTTGCGGAGATGAACTTTTCAGTCGCCATAAACAGGCTATGGAAAGTCTAATTCGACAGTTTATGTTTTTAGCACTTTCCTCTGAAGGAAAGTAGCTATTGAGGTTGCACTCATGACGGAATTTTTGGAAAATTTCTTCGAATCTTTTATCGATCCTACCTAGTAGACACCAAAAATGACCCCGTTGTGGTCAACTGAAGAGAAAAAAATGTTATAAAAATAAACTAAATCGGTTGACTAGATGGGCGGGTTTACTCCGGACAGAAATTACTAATTTCCTTATACCGGCCGTATTGTAACGAAACTCTTCGTCCTGGGTATCTCTTATACGTCCTGGGTATCTAATGAGAAAGAAGTGTTGTGAAAATGAACTAAATCGGTCTATCTAACTATATGGGGGGATTTACTTTGTACTATGTTTGAATTGAATTGAAACAGATGTTATTTATGTTTTTAGCACTTTCCTCCGAACGAAAGTAGCTATTGAGGTTGCTCTCATGACGGAATTTTTACCCCGGACCCAAAACACTAATTACCATGCCAGCCCTAGTTAGCTCAAAAATGGCCCGATTTTGTTGAAATTAGGTACAAAAATCTGTCTTCTAATTTGAAAGGTCAAGTTCGTTAACTAGCAGAATTCGCCCACGGGAAGATAGTGTTTGGGGCGAAATTCGCGCAAACAAAATCGTAACGCTTACGTTTTTCAGTTTATATGCTTGCAGGTACTTGTTTTATAAGTTTCTTAACATGGGAAAACGAATGCAACCATTTTTTGTAAGTCATTATTTTTTGTGGGTACTTAGAATCGCGGGATTCATATTAGAAAATAGAAATAGAAATATTTTTTACATATTAGAAATTAATCCCAACTAAGATGTTTAAATTTTGGTTATATTTGGAGTTAAGGAAGTATGCGAAAAAAATATTTTATTAATAGACATGAAACGTTTTCGGATCTTCATACATTTTTCGTAAATATCTCGATAACGGTTGGGAAATCGTAGTAAGTGGAAGGTGACCATTCGAATGCTTACTAAATTGTCAACAAAAGAGGTTCTGAAGCAATATTCGATGGGACAACGTCAATCAGAGATATAAGCGCTTAAAACTTAAATCGTGCTTGTTTTGTTGTTTTGAAAGGGTTTTTCTCTTTGTTTATCTCACGTTTTAATTGGTTGTTTCTTGTTTTAAATTGCATTTATCAGTAAAATTAGTATTGTAGTAAAATAAGCTAAGAAACGGTGAAAGGTAGTGGTAATAAGTTTGGAGTGGCTGTGGTAATCAACATGGCTGTGGCTAATCATGTTGACGTATGCGTACTTTGTTTTGAATTCTCCTATCTATATAACCTTCTTCATAGCCTCCAACTGAAGTTATCGTTATTTCTTATTTTATAAAAAGATTTAACCCACGACAGAATGGAATTTTATTCGCCATGAAGCACATATTTACAGTTGATTATAACAGTAAAACGAATTTGCTAGAAAAATAAGATACTTAAAATGTTTGGTTGTTTGGAATAGAGCCTTCTCAGCAGTAGTCGAAGAGTAAGTACGTTTTCTGTAGATAATTGTATTGACTTATACAGATTAAGAATTATCCGCTTCTGTGTAAGTTGGCTACTGCCAGTTTCCTGTGATTTGTGATGCTAATCTATTCCATTTATTCGAGATGTTTGTAACCGCGTTAAGATGACGCAGTTCCTGCGAGTCGGACTTTTTTGTTATATTTCAACGAAAATCGGTATTCGTTATGTTGATCTAAAGAGAGAAATACGTTGTAAAAATAAACTAAATCGGTTCATTAGGAGGGGGGTTTACTCCGGACCCACATTACCAATTCGCCACTAACGAAATTACAAATAAACTCATACCGGTCGTAATTTCTGCTGCATTGTAACGAAACGCGCTATACGTCGTGGGTAACTCGTGAGAAATAAGGGTTGTAAAAATGAGCTAGATCGGTCAATCGGAAAGGGGGGTTTACTCTGTACTATATTTGAATAGAATAGCCCGCCGGACGTAGGTTTGCAAGGCCACCGCAAGGAGCGCTATTTACCACTAGTGGGACTGTATCCTGTTCCTGTGTCAAGTCAAAAGACGAAAATATGAAGTTTTTTTGTATTTATTAAGTAGTTTAGTAGGTACCATGAGTAAACCTAACTCTGGAAGCAAATTAATAATTTAACAGTTACCCATTACAAAATTAAAAGAGACCTATTCATGTTTTTATTTTATTTATGTAGGATGTTTTAAGCAAATTATTGTGGAATGCAGTCTACACTACCCAAATTCTGAGGAAAGTGCTTAGTTATGCAGCTGCTGCGTGACGGACTTTTATTTTTATTTTACCGTTCGTCTCGTTCAATAACGGCGCGCATTTTGGTTTGGCCGATAGATGCGCGGACCAGTAGGGCGAACTTTACCATTTGTATCTACAATTGAATTTACCCTGTTCACCTTCTTCTAGTCGGAAACGCCACATATTTACTTAGGTTATTTGAAGATCTTCTTCAGGAACGTGTCCCACCTTAATGGCCGACGATCACTAATAAGATCATAGTAAGTTTATCTATCATTTTATTGTAGTGCGTATATTAGACAGATCGTAGAGCGTATTCAGTGATCCTTCGTCCTTATGAAAACTTCCCCCTGCCTTGCCATTGTCGTACCACTCATCGCTCCTTCTAAATCCGTGTAGGAGTCTAAGGAAAAGAGATGCTGACAGAGAGAGCAATGTCTAGATTCCCTGTCTGGCCACTGTCTAGACAGGCATCCATTTCTCTTCTACTACAATCAGCCAAGGTCTTCTTGATAACCATCAATCAATCCAAACAGAGGTCTACTCCATTTTTCTTTCTTGATATCTCTTTTAATCCCCAAAAAACTAGGACTTTTTTTTTTTACTTTCTATGAATAATCGCAAAAACAAGTGGTAGGTTATTTAAGAAAAAAGAGGAAAAAAACAGTATTATTTGCGCTATCCATAGAGAAACTACCTTCTTTGAAAATTTTATTTCCAAAACAAATATCTGAATTGTTCAAACTAAAAAATTAACTATTTTAAATCTTTATCTAAGACCATAGTCTCTAAGTGGCCGTGAGCGTGAATGAGGATTCGATACTCATCAGGGTCGGACGCTTTAATTTAGAAACGGCTACAGCCCTATTCTGGTTAGAGAAGTGTGATAAACTGAGGATAATCCATTCCAAATAGCTTCTTCATTCATAAATGGAGGTTATCACTAATAAATGGATAGTACTAGAATAGATTTAATCGCTAGGGTGGGATTCAACCCAGCTGGATATAGGGTCTCCCCGTGTTTCTGTGGCGAACGCCTTGGATTCTCATGGGGGTTCGAGTCCCGCCTGGGGAAGGTTGAGTTTTTTATTTCAGGGCTCGTTGGAAACATTCTCTCATGTACCATGGATGTTTATGAAGGGTTGCAACCTATGGATAGCGAGACGCTAATGGCATGATGCGAAACTACTTAGGTGTTTTCATGCGGCTTCTCGTTTCAAAATTCGCACAAAACGTGTACTTAGAAGCCTAATAATTAAAAACCGCTAAGCTTCTATGACCCTAAAGGTCGTTTGGGTGAGTTGTCAGCTCCAAATATTTTTTTCTTGACATTTGGGAAATCCAATTAGTCCCCTAAAAGTGTCCGAACCAAGTTCTCAACTACGAATGTGAATCCCCGTCAAATAAAAAATTGCATTTAAAATTTATATTTCATGATTGAGTTGTATGATCGTAATGAAAAATGTCCATCTTCCGTAGTTAGAAGAAAAAAAAATTAGTTTGCGTTTTTATTTTCAAATTATCTTTTTTATGAAGTACTCGTTTTGGTACAATCACCAATATTTTTGTAAATATTTTCTTATCATTCCCGTGTTTCCACAGGAGTAGGCGTTTAACGTTCCTACAAAATATTAAGTAAACTTATTCCAAGGTTTTCCAAATGACACCAGGGATATGAACTTATGGAAAAGTCCTAAGGGGACACAGTTCCTGCGAGTCAACTTTTTTTTTTCGTTTCTGGACTAATGTAAGTAGCTAAAGATAATTCGGAACCTTTTGGATTAATAAAAGATTTGAAAATACTTCCTTAGTTTGCAATATGAAGGTGACGTGTAAGGCCGATGAAGGCATGGCTATTGTTAAGCTCGGCATTTTCCTTTTGTCCTGCAATTACTGTCCTTGAAAATTAAAATATTCCAGGAGTGTCTGAGAAATAAAACGAACCCATAATGCAACGACATACATCATTGGCTTTTATTAGCGCTGTTCCACTGCAGTATTTTCCGCCCTGAAATAAAAGACACAAACAGATGGAAATGGCAAAAATATAAATAGGAAAAAAAAATATTGCGAGGAAGGTAGTTTGAAAAGAGCGCAAGAGAAGGCAAATAGAATAAAAATGTTTCGAGTCCCCTCCCCCCCTCTATCTATATGCAAATAGTGTTGGAGTCTCTCGAGGATGGAAGTAGAGTATTGAAGTTTTTAAGAGGAACGGGTTCGAAGTCTTGCATAGACTCCATTTACTACAGATGACAGAACGAAGGTCGCACCGAAAGGTCGCTATGCCCACTCCTCTTGGAATGCTTAGCTTATTCATTCCTGTCCCTTGTCTGATTGTGTTCATTGCAAAACTTTTATAGTTATTGCACTCTAGAATTTATTTTGGCACTTGGGCGTACTTCGGCATTCCACCGAACCTAGAATGTATTTTGGCATTCCACCGACACACAGTGGTGCCAAACACCGTTTCGGGGGGCCCATAAGTACTTAAATTATTCTAAGTTCGGTATAATTAGAAGTTCTATTTTTTTATTTATTTTTTTTTTTTTGCCGAGTCGAATGAAGCCACTACGTATTTGATATCATTATTATTTTGGAAGGTAACCCTAAAAAATTCCTCTTTATTAAGATTTGCTCTTATAACGTAGAACTTTAATATGATTTCCTAGAGTGAACGTTGAGAAGGCGGGGGAGTCATTTCCGTTTGGGATATTGTCAATCTCCTCTTATGGCGCCTTAAACCTTCTTTCTCTTTGAGATTTTATTTTAAGTTTTACATTTGTAACTTTTTCCCCTGAAGAGGCACCAATAAAGGTGTGAAACATGTAGGGACATAATAAAGTTAGTGAAACTGTATGGTGAAGTTTTTATTATTTGACCTTCCGCCTACCAAGAAAATAAGAAGATTAAAAAAAAGGGTCAGTTGACGAATAAATTTGAAGAATAAATTCTATTTTTTATTTTTCACGAAAGGATCAAAACCTGCCAATATGTGATTCTATTTCTTTACTAATGACACTAGGGATATGAACGGATACGCGCTAAGATGAAGCAGTTCCGCGAGCCGGACTTTTTGCTTTCGGGGTGTTTCCCTCCTGGCACCATTGGGCGACACTGGAATGCTTTTTTGCACTTAGATGTTTTGCGACATTCCACTAGTCCTTGTATGCACATTTTTACATGGACTCCACATGACAACAAACTTCGTTATTACTACAAAGGTTTCTGTGTCATACCTAACTTATTCGAATGGAAAATGCTTTAATAAAGGACAAACTCCAATACATTACTCCATTAGGCTCCAATACATTACTGTAAAACACTTCCTTGCATAATGTTTATATATATATATATATACATACAGGGTGTCCCGATTTTAAATGGCAAAACTTCAGGAACGTGTAGGGGACCTATAAACTAAGACAAAAAGTTCTTTAGGGATTTGCTCGTTTTTGCTTCGTTTTGGAAAAATTCGCAAAAAAAGAAACGAAACGAGTTTTCATTTTTCTACTTACTCATTTAAATTTTCAATGGTACGAAATTGTCATTGCGAATTGTTTCACGAAACCAATTACTAAAATTCAATATCTTAATGCTGATATAGTTTTCGTGTATGGTTTCTGCAACGGTAATGCTTTAGAAGCGGTGCGAGAATATGCGCGCCGATTCACAAATAGAAGAGTGCTTAATCGACGAGTCTTTTTGCTAACTTTTAATAGACAACAAGACTGGGTCATTCTTACTTCGTAATGAAGGCGACCAGTTTCAGGCAGCATTAAGAGCAGATCGTCGGTGAAGAAATTGAGTCCGAAGCCTGCTTTAGGAATATCTCAGCAAGCAATATGATGAACATTGAAAGGTGATAATCGCCACCCGTACCCCCTTCAAATATTGCAGAATTGATCAATTCAAAATTATCTGAAGATATTGAATTTTATTAATTGATTTCTTCGTATAGGGAACCTTGAAGCAGGAAGATTATTCCGTGTCAGTCAACTCAAGAGATTAATTAAAAGCCCGAATCATAGATGAAGTGCACCAAATATCATCAGAGCAAAGTTTAGCTGCAATTTATTGAATCTAGATGCAATGCTTACGTTTCTGCAAGAGGGCAACATTTAATAACAAAAACTAAATAGATGATATCATAAAAAAAATGTAACTAAATAAAATGACTCAGTCTCTTGTAGTCTATTAAAAGTTAACAAATAGACTCGTCAATTAAGTACTCCATTTGTGATCGCACCGCTTCTAAAGAATTACCGTTGCAGAGCCGTCCACGAAAACTATATCAGCATCAAGAGATCGAATTTTAGTAATTGGTTTCTTGAAACAATTCGCAATAACAATTTTTTTCCAATGAAAATTTAAATAACTAGGTACAAAAATTAAAACTTGTTTCGTTTCTTGTTTTACGATTTTCTTCAAAACGATGCAAAAACGAGCAAATCTCAAAAGGACTTTTTGTCTTAGTTTTTTGGTCCCATGCACGCTCCTGAAGTTTTGCCATTTAAAATCGGGACACCCTGTATATATATATATATATATATATATATATATATATATATATATATATATATATATGTGTATATGTATACATAAATAAATACATAAACCTTTGTTTTGAACCTTTGCCTACGTACCGATCCTTCTATACGATATTGAACTATGGACTTAGGAACTAAAAAAAAAAAATCTATATTTTGGACGGGGGGGGGGGGGGGTACAAGTAGATTATCTGTTCGGTAAATATAATAGGTGTGTACAATGTCTATACAAAACACGCCTACTTGGACTGAATTTTTCGAAATCTTCAAAGAACTGCCTGAGCTTTGGGAAGTTAAATCAGAAGTGTTTAAAGACCGAAATAAGAAGAAGAATGCTAGGCTGAAGCTGTTGGAAATTTACCAAAGAATTGAACCGGATGCAAATGTTTGAAGAAAAGAGTTGGGAACATAAAAACATGTTATCGCAGGGAGATGAAAAAGGTTGAACAATGTTTACGATCTGGTCGTGGGGCTGAAGAAGAGTTTTTCAATGAACGGTCCTACTTAAACCAACAAGTCATCGTAGGTTGTACTGTCCGTTCTTTAAAAAAAAAATTAAAATCTACAGCCGCAAAGATGCGAAATTCACTTAATATCAGGGATCGAAAATAACTATTAATCATGATGATTAGATAGTTAGCCGTCGAGGTGATAAGTAAAGATGGAATGGTTGGGATTCGGCTAAAGAAACCTCAATATGACTTTTGGTAAAAAAAAATCTATATTTTGAACGTTTATTGTGGTTTATTTACCCAGTCATGCCAACGGCCATAGCCCCACGTTGAATACACCGGTTCTCGTAGATCACCGAAGTTAAGCAACGTCGGGCGTGGTCAGTACCTGAATGGGTGACCGACCACGTGCTGTTGGCATTAGAAAAGGGTGGCAACCTGTAGATAGCCCGGCGCTAATAGCCGAACAGTTGATGCGCCGTAAAAAAAAAAAAAAAAAAAAAAAAAAAAAAAAAAAAAAAAAAAAAAAAAAAAAAAAAAAATTTCCAACAAATCATGATCGTCGTCGTCCTTTTAAGAAGAAAAGCATGTCCTCATCGCCTACATGTTGTAGTGAGGTGTACCACTTAGCTGCCATACATGCGTGAATTCAACGCACCATGCCCGCTCACTGCCCGTTCTATGCCCAAACCCCGCCTGTACCACTCGCCACTTGTGTGTGAATTGAACCTTATTTGATTTGGGTTTATTTAGCTAATATGAAATTGTACATTTCTTCATGAGCCCTTAGTCTCTTCGGTTAAATAATTAACTTTACAAGCGTTGACAATTTTAAGGCCTCAGTTAAACTCAATGATAAACATTAAGGAATTCTAAACGTTAATTATTTAACCCGAAAAGTCTAACTAAGGGCTCAGGAACAAATATATAATTTCTTATTAGCTAAATATATAATTAGGGACCGGATTCTTAGGTTTTCACCTATTTTTTTCCTTTCTTCTAAACATGATAATGATCGGTTTTTTATATGATTCGCGTCTTGTAGTATCATTCATGCAAATTTGGAAGGACCTAAAAAAACCTATTTAGGATGTTATGACCTAAAATCACCTAAATAACGTTGGAATGACCTAGAAAGACCTAATCTTTAAAATAGAAAATACAATTCAATTAACTCATTTCCTCGATCAACCAATCTTTCTTAAAAGTATCTTGCCGGGTCCAGACATTCAGGGAAAGGTTACTAGGAGTGACGCTTCCACCTGAACCCATTTTAAGACGCTGGGGAAAAATAAAAACATTTGTTGACGCTTTGGATATGAATGAAGCAGCCGCCATTTCTAAGGCTTCGATGTAACTTCACTGCAACGAGATTCGATGTGCACTCACATTCTTAAGAACACATTTCTTAGATCTTCCAAATATCATTGGAAAATTGGAATCGTGAACACTGGAACTAAAAGATTCTATGAAATACTCCCCTATGACGTCTTGTGACTTAAACGGGCGCATCCTTATCTTTCTCCGCTTTTAAGACAGTTCTCTAAGACAACAGGAAAAATTTCACCGTGGAAACCAGGGCACCTATATGATCGTTTACTATAACAAGGGGTAATATCTATTTTAGTTTCATATTTTTTCTTTTAAATTTTTCCAAGATTGAATTATTTGGTTTTTAACATAGTTAAGTGTCTTTCTGTAGGCAGTGAAATTCTTCATGATGTTCCTTAGAAGTTGGAACTCTTTAGTGGAGAAACTTGTCTTTTACATTTTTTTTTTTTTTTTTTTTTTTTTTTTTTTTTTTTTTTTTTTTTTTTTTATGTTCTTATTTATTAATGTATATTCTATAAAAGAATTTACTTTTTTTTAATTTTTTTTTCAACATTGCTTTAATTCTAAACTGTATTTTATTCATATAAATTTCATTCACTTTGTTTTTTAAATAAATATTTTGTTGAATATTTGGACCTCTTATGTTTTCTTTTTAAATAACTCATACTAGAATTTCCGTTTTATTTTTATTTCCACATCCTTTTTTTCCACTTCTCAATATACTATTCTATAAAATAATGTTATTATGTTATGTTATGTTGTTGTTATTTTATGTTTATTTTTATGTCACTATATATACATATTAATTTATCGGTGATAAATTCATCAAAATTATTAATGATAAATTATAATAGGTTGAACTTTTTTTTTGAGCCTATTGAAACATTTTTGTCACCTAAAAAAAAACTAAAATAGTTTTTTTAAATAAAAACCTAAAAAGACCTATTTTGAACCTATTGAGCGATTTTTATCACCTAAAAAAACCTAAAATGGGGTTTTGAATAAAACCCTAAAAAAGACCTATTATGCCTGTTGCAAAAACCTAATTTAACACTTATTTTATCCTAAAAATCCGGTCCCTATATATAATCTAGGACGGTAAAACCCGCAGTAGCCACCCACCGACCTAAGAGAGAATCGAATATCCTTTCAGCAAAAAGCGATTTTAACCTCCATTTATTATTAAAGTGCAGAGGGAGTCCATTGGATGGGCGATGGCGATGGGAGGAAGGTAAGAGGTCAGAACTTGGGATCGTGAAAGATTAAAGATACTCCTGGGCTTTATAGGTTATGGACTTATAGGAACCTATAAATATCTGATAGATTCGTCAATTTTTGATAATACTTGCTCCAATTCGACGAGTAGCTAAGGAAAACCCCGTCTAATCAATACATATGTTACGAATTTACGAAAGCGGCTATTCAAGGTGTGCATTCTTAAAGGAGTCTAGGAAATAGTTATGTGTCTTCGTGTTTCAGGGGCCTTTCTTGACCGCTCATTTTGTCGTCAACAAACTTTTTATTTCAACGCTCGCTATGGGTCAATTCTACAAATTTTTGTGACTTTTTAGTGCGAATAGGGAGGACACCCGCTTATGAGGTTGACCTCATGACGGAATCGGGAAGTGCCGACAAGAAAATTTCATGTTTCAGAACCCATAGGTCAAGAATATAACGGTGGTTCAAATTTGTATAAATACATATTTTTTCTGTTCGCGCTCCCACCGTCTCAAAAATGGTCCGATTTTGACGAAATTTTGCACAAAAATCTTTTGTCTAATTTGAAAGGTCAAGTTCGTTAACGAGCAGAATCCGTCCACTGGAACATGGCGTTGGGAGCAAAATTCGCGTGAAAAAAACCGAGAATCATATGTTTTCGAGTTCATTTGCTTGCAGATACTCGTTTTATAGATTCCTTGACGTGGAAAAAGAATGAAACCATTTTTAAAACGATTAATTCAGTTGAAACTTGTTCCAGACGTTTGACATCCCTCTAATCTAAGATAGTTACATTTTGGTTCCGTTTGGGGATGTGGAAGTACTAGAAATAAAATATTTCATTAACAGGCATGAAGAAGTTTGGGACTTTGATATATTTTTTCGAAAACGTTTAGAAAATCGTGGTAAGTGGAAAATAATCATTCAAAAGCTTACAAGGGGAGTATACAGCGATGGGGTCACCGATGTTGACCATTTTTTTTTTTTCGGGTGATTCTACATCGAAAAATAGTCGACACGTGTCCGACCGTTCCGTCCAATGCGCATTAGGAGCCGAGAAATAAAATAAAATAGGTTTAAAGGGCTTTATTTTATATATCGAGTTTAGAAAATGATATCGACATGCTTTTTTCACCAATCCATTTGTTTTATAGAGTAGATTAAAGGAAAAATATAATCGTTAAACAATAATTTATATTTCGTCAAATAAATTCAAAAATATGCTTAGGTTTCAGGTAATCTAGTGTTATACATTTTTTAAACCGAAAATAATATTAGATTTAAAATCAGCACCCCAAGAAACCCTAACGTAGTAAATATCATTGAAAACAAAAAATAATAATTTTTCCCAGTATGGAAGAGACTAAACATTTGAAAGCGAAAATGTAACGTGACGTTTTGAAATTCAATATCTCCCCTTGAGATAATCCGATTTTTATGTCATTGAAATCTTTCAAAAGAAGAAAAACTCCTTTTTCTAACCATATAAATGACTATCGTATTAGCTCAAAAAGTATTTGCAAAAAATGGGTTTCAAAATAAAAATAAAATGTAAACGTTTTTGTATATAACGTCGATCTCAGACCACGTAGAAACACCTCGATTGAAGAGAAATGTGTCATATTTGGTCCTTTATTGACCACCCAAGTTTGGTTTCAATCGGGTAAATATTCATTGAAATATGGCCGGATTGGTGAATCTTTAACAAAATTTTAAGGGCCCCCTTTGCGAAAATAAAACTAATTTTTTTTTTAATTTTTGTAATATTCCCAAAATTCGAATTTAGGGGTTTTTCAATGTGCTAAAACCGAATCTGACATCCGTTTTTTAATAAAAAATTGTTTTATATACTAGACTCTATAGAAGTTATTATCAGTCAAAATATTCCATATACCTACATTTAAAAAGTCATCCATTGTAAAAAAAATGTTGATTTAAAAACGGATGTCAGATTCCTTTTTAGCACATTGAAAACCTCCTAAATTAAAAAAAAATGTATTTTAAATTTCGCTTTTGTTAAAGATTCATCAATCCGGCCATATTTCAAAGAACGTTTACCCCAAAGAAAATTTACCAAACTTGGATGGTTAATAGAGGACATAATATGACACATTTCCCTCCAATCAGGGTGTTTCTACGTGTTCTGGGATCGACGTTATATATAAAAACGTTTACTTTTTATTTTGAACCCCAGTTTTTGCAAGTACCTTTTGTGCTAATACGATAGTCATTTATATGGTTAGAAAAAGGAGTCTTTCTTCTTTTGAAAGATTTCAATGACGTAAAAATCGGATTATCTCGAGGGGAGATATTGAATTTCAAAACGTCACGTTACTTTTTTGCTTTCAAATGTTTAGTCTCTTCCAGACTGGGAAAAAGCATTATTTTTTGTTTTCAATGATATTCACTACATTAGGGTTTCTTGGGGTGCTGATTTTAAATCTGCTATTATTTTTGGTGTAAAAAAATGTATAATACTAGTTTACTTGAAAACGTAAGCATATTTTTGAATTTATTTGACGAAATATAAATTATTGTTTAACGATTATTTTTTTCCTTTAATCTACTCTATAAAACAAATGAATTGGTAAAACAGATGTAATTTTCGATGGTGCGTCGTCAATCGGAGAATTTAGGACTTGAAACTTCGAAATTGTTAGTTTTGCACCTTTGAACGGGCTTTTGTGCCTCTTTACCGTAACGATTGATTCGTTTGGATCTTGTTCCAGTTGTTCGACGTCCATCTAATCTAAAATATTTTAATTTTGGTGTTCTTTGGAGGTAAGGAAGTATTAGAAAAAATAAATTCAATAATGTAGGTACGTGAAAGGTTCTTAGTATATTTTCTAAAATATTTTGAAAACGGTTGGGACATCGACGAAAGTGAAAGGTAACCATTCGAAAGCTTACTACATTCATAGGAGTGGTTCACATCCTCTTTAGATTGATACCGTCTTTCCCTGCCAATGAAAAGTTTTTACCAATCCTTCGAAATATTTAATATTGCTCTTTTGAACGGGTTTTCGTACCTAACTTTTTAATTTGTTGTTGCTTATTTTAATTGCATTTAACAGTAAAATGAATATTTTACTAAAACAATGTAAGAAAATTTGAAGCGTTCCAAGAGCGAACGTTGAGAAGGTCCGGGGAGTCACTTATGATAATGTCAGTTTCCTGTTGTGGCGCCTTAAATCTATTTTCTCTTCGAGATTTTATTTTATTTTTTTCACTAAATATGAAATTTAAAAAGAAAAACGCCTCATTTTACGTCATTCTAGATGGTTTGATTCGTTAAAAGATCGGGCCTTGAAAATAGATTCTTTGGAAAGATTGGCCCAAAATAGATATTTTGTGGTAAAAAGACCGATCTTTCAAAAAATCGTCCATGTCTTTCACACAGTTTCTGCAAGTTGAAGTTTTAAAATAAAAAAAATAATTGCACATTTGCTCTCTCGCTTCGGTAATATTGGCAATCATTATTTGAGGTGGATTAATTTCTCTTTTCTACCAATTGTTATATAATTCTGTTTTATAATTCTGTCCGCTTCGAGCAACTATATGCGTGTAGAGAAAGCTTCGAGAGAACAGCATTATGATTCGTACTTGTGTATCGGACTGCCTAATTGCTTGACGACCCAATGCTCGACTTGAGCTGAGTCAATCTTGACTCTACTGATCACACAATGGCTTCTGCATGACCTGGTTAGCTCATAGAGTGGTGACCCAGAAAGTGAAAGGACTACAAACATCCACAACGAACTGCAAATTTACCTTTCATTTGTAAATTCCAGCCGTTAATTACCCAGACATGAAATTCTTTAACCTTTCTAAATAAGAACATCGTTTTCATGTAATTAGGTTAAAAATAAGGCCTGCCTAATAAATATCTGTATCCTGAAATAGTACAATGGTATCTTTCTAAAAATCATCAATAACTACTTAATGACGACAGTCATTACATCTTCTATTACGTATGAAATAAAGTAACTACATATAAGATATTATACGAAAAAAAGTCCGACTCGCAGGAACGGCATCATGTTAGCGCGGTTCCCTTCATATACCTAGTGCCATTAGTAAAGGAATACTAGCCCTAGGATTACTAGGGGTTTAATCTTTTGTCAAAAAAGTCCGTCTCGCAGGAACTGCATCATCTTAGCCCGGTTCCGTTCATAACCCTAGTCTAATTTGGAAAGATTAAAATAGTAGCAGTTATTATTTTGGTTCCACCAGTCTTTTTTTTTTTAATTAATTATTATAATGGCTTGTCAAACCTTAAGGTCACTAACGTCATTCCTGTGTGTATTGAAGTCTTGAAAGGTCATGATATACGATCTTACCTGGAAGGGTCGGCTAACACTAGGTCCCGCTAGTTACAAGGTCTTGGAATCTTGGAAATCTATATTTCTAACAATAAATTGTTTTTGTTATTTTTCTTACCAGTTTTATTGTCAAATACATTATCCAACTATAAGCAATTAAAAAATAACAAGGAGTAAAACAGACAAAAAGAACCGTTCGAATAAACGAAATCAATTAATTTAAAGTCTTAAGCACTTATTTCTCCGATTGACATCGCCTAGTTAAAACTTTCTTCAGAACCTTTTTTGTAGAGCATTTAGTAAGCTTTCGAATGGTAATCATCCGCTTCACAAGATTGTCAACGGTTTTCGAGATACTAACGAAAGTATACAAAGTTACCAAAACTTTTTTTGTCTGTTAATAAAATATTTTATTCTAAACCTTTCTTTACTCCAAACATAACCAAAATTTCAACATATTAGTGTTGATGAAATTCGAACATGCAGAAAATGTTTCAACTAAATCCCATGATTCTAAGTACCCAAACCAAAAACGGTATTCAAAAACTATTTTTCCAATTTTCTCGAAAACGGTTAAAGCTATCACCTTGAAAATGGTTTCATTCGTTTTCCTAGCCCACGAATCCTATAAAAAGAGTATTTACAAGGTTATGAACTCAAAAACGTAAGCGTTACTATTTTTTTTTAAAGTAAGCAACTTTGTTTCTTTTTTTTTTTTTTTTTTTTTTTTTTTTTTTTTTTTTAAGGCGTGTCAACCTTAGGGTCATGAACGCCATTGAATGAAACTTTCATTATATTTGGAGGTGAAATTTTTTCCTCATTTCTTTTGAATTTAATAATTTATTGAGTCAGCTTTTGGTTTTTATTGAATTACTTATCATTGTCATTATTTATCATTGATCCTGGCATGTTTTCCTTACTTATATTACTTGCAGTATATTTTCCATGCAATATTTATTTGCGTTTCTGTACACAGAACAAATGTAAATAAACGCACTCACACACAAGCGGGCACACACAGAGACATACGCACTCACCCATACACATATACCAACCCATATCCATGCAACCTCACTCACATATTCTAATGTGAAAAAAAATAATAATAACATTAATATAATATAAAATAAATAATTACATCAAACCAAATAATTGATTTCATAATTTAATGTATAGAATATAACAAAATAAAGAATGACAAATTGCGACAGTAATAAATAATAATTTTTTTTATTGCAAGATGAATATCACTATTGTGTGTGAATTGTAAGATATTTAATATAAAGACTTTATTTTCAATTTTGAAGCCTCTCCTGACACAACCACGCTCACACACACACACACACACACACACACACACACACACACACGCACGCACGCATGCACGCGCACACACACATACACGCACGAACATCACACGCGTGCGCGCACACCCACCAAACATACATATACACGGTAGGTTGTGTCATATTTTGTCATAAAGTTTTATTTTATGTAAGTGTTGTAAAATGGTAGCAATGTGAGGGCTTTGTTCGGAAAATAATTCAGACATGTGATATGGTATAGTTAAGTAGTCTCGTGTTTTGCATTCTGTTAGTAAGTGTTTAATTGTCCTTAAGTCATTAGATTTTATTTATTAATTCCGTTTTGTCTATAAAGTTTAATACCTTTCTAACGTTATCAGCATCATCTCCAAGTATTTCATCCATGATGTCTGATAACATTAGCTCTTCTCTGATTGACTGATATATTCGGCATTCTGTAAGTAAATGTTTCACTGTTATTTGAACGTTGCATGATTCACAGATTGGGGTTGGTTCTTTAGAAAAAAGGAATGAATGCGTTAATCTTGTATGCCCAATCCGCAATCGACTTAAGGCAACTTCATGTTTTCTATTGATGCTTGGTGGGGCCTTCCATGCTTTAACTGTCGATTTTATTTCTCTTAATTTGTTGTTTTCTATTATTTGCCATGTAGATTGCCAGTTTTGCCAGACTATTTCCTTCAGGTAATTAATGATATCGTTCTTTGGAACCCTATGATAGGGAATGCCTTCGTTTACAGCTCTTTTCGCTAAGGCATCGGCCACCTTATTCTCTTTTATTCCGCAGTGACCGGGTACCCATTCGAAAAGAACTGTTTCACTATTTCTTTGAAGATCTGCTATGGTTTCATGAGTGAGTGTGATCAGTGGATGGTTTGAGAATGGATTCCTCAGAGCAAGAAGTGCAGACAAAGAGTCCGTAAAAATTACTTTATGGTTAGAGCTAGTTGTTATATTTAAGGCCTTTGTTATGGCCAACAGTTCGGCAGTGAAGATGCTACACATTTTACTGAGGGCGAACATATTGTTCGTGGTGTTGGAGTGTGTTGCAGCACCAACTCAATCGTTGTCCTTAGAACCGTCAGTGAAAATGTGAATAGCTTGAGGAAATTCATTTCTTATTTTGAGAAATTCCTTTTGATATATATATATATATATATATATATATATATATATATATATATATATATATATATATATATATATACGGCCTGGTATCTTTTTTAACGAATTTAGATAGTTTGAAGTTGATACTGGGAAAGGGTAGAGACCACGGTTCCCTGGAGGGCAGAGCACTATGAAAAATATACGGTAGGACGATGTTGAATTTAGATAATAGCTCTGATATCCGGAGAGGGAAAGGCTTTCTTGGAGTTCTTCGTCTAGGGATGTTTACTTGGTCCTGGATTAATAATGTAAGCGTTGTTGGATGTAAGCGTTAATAATTCTCTACGGAGTTCTAAAGGCAGTTCTCCTGCATCAACGCATAGGCTGTTTGTTGGGCTAGATCGGAATGCTCTTGTTGCTAGTCTGATGCCAGCATGGTGAATACTATCACCTGAAACCTTGTGCCTCTATGGCATTAGTCTGATAGCCTTTCCAGCTATCAGAATAAATCGAGGTGCCATCAGCGATGTTGTCAATAATTTTTTGTAGAAGTGTAGACGGCGCTAATGGCCAACGTTTATGTCGATGCGCCGTAAAAAAAAAAAAAAAAAAAAAAAAAAAAAAAAAGTGTAGAGGCATTTCTATTATTAACCCTGACAATAAATGAGTCTTTGGTTTCTTGGCAGATACCACCAAAAACCCACTGTTGAGGTAGTATCATTCCACAATTATTTTTTCTTTTAGAGAATAAACTTTCGTCAATTTCTACTATGCGACCAGGCCCACCTATTTTCTTATTCCGTCTACTTTCCATGTCCAAAACACATAACTCCCGCATATAGTTATTCCAATCGATAACAGTTTTATCGGAAAGTTTTAATTGTTTATCACAAAATTTAACTGAAGTTAATTCTTCGCACCAGGAGAATATGAACCTTAAAGCTTGAACTAAGGTAATTCTGCTTCCTTCAAACCATGTGTCTGTTCTAAGTCCAATTTGCTTATTACAGCTTCTTAAGCCACACATCCAAAAGGTCCGTGCACCCAAATACAGCTGCATATCGTGTAAATTGTCACACTTCCTTTGCTTGGGTAAAATATTACATTCCTGTAAAAATGCAATAGCATCTTTTTCAGTCCTAGGTAAATCCCAAATAAGCATTTTCGCCGGATTACGGAGAAAAAGCGCACAAAGACGAAGAAAGCGTAAATAAACACAAACTTGCAAAAAAACAAAAAAACAAGCAAAAACGCACAACAAACTGAACTCGCGTGTGAAACAACAAATGACTGGGTAATTTTTTTTTTTTTTTTTTTTTTTTTTTTCTTACGGCGCATCTACAACTTGGCCATTAGCGCCGGGCTATCTATAGGTTGCCATCCTTTATAATGCTAACAGCACGTGGTCGGTCACCCATTCAGGTACTGACCATGCCCGACGTTGCTTAACTTCGGTGATCTACGGGAACCGGTGTATTCAACGTGGCTATGGCCGTTGGCATGACTGGGTAAATAAACCACAAATGATTTCCGTTATAAAGACGAAGGAAACAGGATGTTTACTATAAAGACAATGGCCAATGAAATCACTGAGAGTGATGACCAATAGAAATGCTTTATCCATGATCCAGATCTCTTAACGAGACCCGCCTCTTTAACCTGCTTTGACCCTAATACGTAAGTACCGAATCCGCTAATCAGTCGGAAGATGGTTTTAGGAGCGAAATTCGCCCGACAAAAATCGTAAAGCTTACGTTTTCTAGTTCATATGCTTGCAGGTACTCGTTTTAAAGTTGCTTAGCCTCTTTGGATTGGGACTCAACGGGGGAAACACGTTGTTGTATGCCAGTGATTGAAAAATTGCATTATTTATGGAATTTTTGTAGTGCTGTGTACTAAAATTGTATTAAATCTCTTTATTAATAGCTACCGATAGCTCATTTAATGGTGTTTTGAAAATAGAGCAGTAGAAGTGGAAATATTGTAATATAAATATCTGGCACGTGTGTTTATAGCGAACCTAACCTCATTGAGGGGGCAGTCGTTCATGAACTACGCTTGTTGGCTATCGATATATTCATAACCTATACTAGCTGTTTATCAGAGCTATACTGTTTGCTTTATCTGTATCAATGCCTACTCGATTAGACATAGCCTATTTCAGTTATTGATGTTTATAAACACTGCTTGACTGGCGTAGTAATATGGAGAACAAAGTAGATCCAAAGCCAACTAATCTTATTGCTTCTAATAAATTTAAATTCGAAATACAACCTGGTAAATGGTTTACAACATTTTTAACAATAGCAATCTCAAAAAATGCACAAAATAAGGCATTTTCGGATTTTAGTCCGTTCAAAATTTGCTACTTCATTAAAAGTTACGGGCCTCAAATTAAAGTGAAATTTTGGGAATCTGGAGTGGTTCTCCTCGAAGTTCCTTCTGAAAAAGATCTTATTAATCTAAAACATTATGAGAATTTACCGGTTGAATTTTCTCTTCACCGAACTTTAAATTTTTGTCAAGGATTCATTAGTTGTAATGAATTCAATAAGTGTTCTGAAGAGGAGCTTGTTAATGAATTGGCGAAACAAGGAGGAGTTAGGGTAATGCGATTATATAGAAATCAAAATGGAAGGAAAATTCCAACATCTTCATATATACTCACATTTGAGAGACCCGAACTTCCAGAAAGGCTTGTTCTGGATTTTCTTGTAATCAAGGTTAAGCCTTACGTCAAGCCTTTACAATGTTATCATTGTTATGAATACAGACATGGAAAGGCATGTCTGTATTGGCTTGGAAACAAGCGTAGTTCATGAACGACTGCCCCCAATGAGGTTAGGTTCACTATAAACACACGTGCCAGATATTTATATTACAATATTTCCACTTCTACTGCTCTATTTTCCAGAATCCAGCTCTCTGACCCGGTGATGATCCAGTTCTCTGAGACCCGACTCTTTAACATGCTTTGACGCTAATACGTAAGTGCCGCGGATTCTGCTGTTTAACGAACTTGACTTTCAAAATCAGACCACAGGTTTTTGTATCAAATTTCATAGAAATCGGACCATTTACGAGCCTGTGAGACAGCGTACATATATGTATATATATATATAACCACCATTAATTTCGAGACCTTTGGGTTCTGAAACGTAAACTTTTCTAGTCAGCACTTCCAGATTGCGTCATGTGGTCAACCTCATATTAAACATACACTCATTTAATTTATTAATATTTTTTTAAATTATTATTATTGATTATTACAACAATATGAGTTTACATATTTCTAGTAATATTGCTGGTTTTGTTACAATGGCTTTGTTAGGCATGATGTGGGAATATGAACAATTACAAAATCCACAATAGTAATACAAAAATTACTTAGTTAAAAATGTATTAATATGAGTTTGTAAAAACGATTTTAGATCTTCATCTGTTTGTACTTAGTATAGGTTATGAATATATCGATAGCCAACAAGCGTAGTTCATGAACGACTGCCCCCTCAATGAGGTTAGGTTCGCTATAAACACACGTGCCAGATATTTATATTACAATATTTCCACTTCTACTGCTCTATTTTCAAAACACCATTAAATGAGCTATCGGTAGCTATTAATAAAGAGATTTAATACAATTTTAGTACACAGCACTACAAAAATTCCATAAATAATGCAATTTTTCAATCACTGGCATACAACAACGTGTTTCCCCCGTTGAGTCCCAATCCAAAGAGGCTAAGCAACTTTAAAACGAGTACCTGCAAGCATATGAACTAGAAAACGTAAGCTTTACGATTTTTGTTGGGCCAATTTCGCTCCTAAAACCATGTTCCGACTGATCCGACTGCAGTCAATCATAAGTATAATTTTATAGATCCGGACACAGGTGTTCACACCCAAACAGTGGAGAGGATGTGGGGAAGCGCCAAGTGGAGGAATAAGAGGCATAGGGGGACTGCGAGGCAGCATATGGATTCATATCTAGCAGAGTTTATATGGCGGCAGCAGAAGAGCAAGGATGGTGTTGAGTGTTTCGAAGCGATGCTCAATTGCATATCGGTCCATTTTCCGCCGAAACCCCATCCTTGATCTATATTATCAACGAGTTAGATTGACTAGAGTTTAGATATAACCTTGAGCGAGCGGAAACGCACAGCAATTATGCTATTAAAATAAGTGCTATTCGTTTTCGCTCGCTAAAGGTTATACGAAAACTCTAGTTGACCCAAATCGTTGATAATCCTGTCGTCATATTGGCAAAAACTGATATGACTCCTTGATCCAGCTCTCTGACCCGGTGATGATCCAGTTCTCTGAGACCCGACTCTTTAACATGCTTTGACGCTAATACGTAAGTGCCGCGGATTCTGCTGTTTAACGAACTTGACTTTCAAAATCAGACCACAGATTTTTGTATCAAATTTCATAGAAATCGGACCATTTACGAGCCTGTGAGACAGCGTACATATATGTATATATATATAACCACCATTAATTTCGAGACCTTTGGGTTCTGAAACGTAAACTTTTCTAGTCAGCACTTCCAGATTGCGTCATGTGGTCAACCTCATATTAAACATACACTCATTTAATTTATTAATATTTTTTTAAATTATTATTATTGATTATTACAACAATATGAGTTTACATATTTCTAGTAATATTGCTGGTTTTGTTACAATGGCTTTGTTAGGCATGATGTGGGAATATGAACAATTACAAAATCCACAATAGTAATACAAAAATTACTTAGTTAAAAATGTATTAATATGAGTTTGTAAAAACGATTTTAGATCTTCATCTGTTTGTACTTACATCATGGTGCGATTTTAGATCTATTATCGCCTACTCTGTATTCTACGACTAATAAACTGTATTTCTTCCGTGACTCATTCCCGTTATTGAATATTAAGCTAGGGTTTGGGGGGGGGGGAGGGTTTCGTCCACTATAATATGTACGATTAGGTTTTGTAATAACACTGAAAATTATTTTGCATTTAGTTCTTATGATGTTGAGAAGAATACAAATAATAAAATGATAATTCCAAAGAGAAGTATTATTGAAATGTCTTCATGTTTTAGAAGGAATATATACATAGAAATTAAATTGTACTTACATTAAGGCCAAGTGAGCTGCCAAATTACATTTGCTTCGAGGAAACTTGGCACACTAATTCCGCACAGAGCTAATTCCTAGTACTCAGCATTCCCTGGAAATTCAATTAGACCGGAGTTAATGAGTATAAAACTGAAGTAATGAGTAATGAAATAGTTTGCAAATTAAAAATTTAAATAATTATACCTTTCCATTTTCAAGGGATATTTCTAAATAGTTCACAACCCAACACGTACACGTAAATACATTTCAGCGTGTTTCCTCACTCTCAGAAAAGATTACGTAATCCACAATTGTTGATCTTTAGGCAACAAAGAAGCCAACCGTTCATATATATATATATATATATATATATATATATATATATATATATATATATATATATAATATATATATATATATATATATATATATATATATATATATAGAGAGAGAGAGAGAGAGAGAGAGAGAGAGAGAGTGAGAGGAGAAGGTGGTAATATGAGCCCCCAATTTGTTTTTCCCTTTTTTTGTAATTGCCTATGAAGTTTTTTTTAGAATATTCGTTCATAGCTGTGTTCATTAACTACAATTATTTGTGAACATACTTATAAAATAAGAACTTTTTTCGGTAGCTTTAAGTATATGAAAAAAAAAAATTTGACGAATGTCAATTTGTTATTAAATCTTTTCGTGCTGGTAATATGGGCCCCTAAGAAAGAGAAATAAAATGAATTATTTATGACATTTTCATTTATTACAAAATCTTGAAAATGCATTGCAAAGAAGAAAATAATTTATAAAGTAATTTGGAAAGCGTTGTTAAGGAACCATTTAATTGCTTTATGACTTTCTCGTCTATTTGCAAAAATCACAAACGTAAACATTCTTGTCATATTCAGCGCAGACATTTTGTGTCCACACATACACATACAGTTCTCCAAGGTTATCTGATAAAAATAGGTCCATGTTTTTCTGGGGGGAAATGAAGAACGGAGGTACAAAGGTTCTCCCCTCTCAATCCAATGATTCGCGGGTTTTTACTTTGAACAACTGATATTCCAGTCTCATCCACATTAAACACCCTATCAGCTGGATAGTTGTGTTTGGCGTACTCGGCTTTCTGGACATCAAAGAAATTGTCGACTGCTTCATTGCTAAATCCATTAGGTTTTGAAAACGATGTTGCAGCTGGTTTCAAAAC
The DNA here is from genome assembly GCA_946811695.1 of Gonocerus acuteangulatus. Classification (NCBI taxonomy): domain Eukaryota; kingdom Metazoa; phylum Arthropoda; class Insecta; order Hemiptera; family Coreidae; genus Gonocerus; species Gonocerus acuteangulatus. The sequence goes on from OX328128.1 coordinate 62,048,705, forward strand.
AGACAAAACATTCTTGTGGTGATTCATGAAGTGGTCCAACCAAGCTCTTCCAATGAAACCATCTCCTGTGAATGGGTGCTCAATTCAATTTCTTTCACACAGTTGGTAAGCCACTCTGTGAAAATTACGGAGCCCCTAAGTTCGGGGGCTCATATTGCAATCCTCGCCATGTCAGCATTTGGACACGCATAACGATACATTTTTACTTGAAAAATTACATTGTATCTACACAGAAATAATCTCTGAAATGTCCTTTTCACTAGTCAATAAGGAACTAGATGGATTTTGAATGGGCATATACTGTAATTATAAGCAAACGACTTACTTCTCAAAGGTTTTTAGATCAAGGAAGCAAATAAACCATTTTTCCGCACAAACTATCAGCTTCAACTGAGCGAGAACACTCCAGTGGCGAGAGCCTTTACTGAACTATCATTTAAAAATATCACCGCCAATGTAAGCGTACTGTATGAGTAGATATTGAGGGGGCTCATAATACTTGCAGGGCTCATATTACCACCTTTACCTCTCTCTCTCTCTCTCTCTATATATATATATATATATATATATATATATATATATATATATATATATGCTACTTTCTGCATCTCGAAAAGCAAAAATAAATTAGGAACCGAATAAGTAATTTTAACACGCAAATCTGTAAGTGTTCAAGTTGTGTGTGAGTCCCTGACGATTGTGACATACCCTATGACACTCCCCAGATTAAGAGTGACTTGTGTGCCAAATTTGGTCAAAATCGGTTGGAGAGTAACAATCCATGGCGTTGGATAGGACGTGGTGGGCCGGTATCTTGGCCGGCTCGATCTTCAGACCTCATGCCCTCCAACTTCTCCGCTTGGGGGCACATTAAAGATTTGGTCTACAGGGAGCCCATTGCTTCAAGGGATCATGTCATCCGGGCCTGGGAATAGATTACAACAGAGCAATGCACAAATGCCAACCAGTCAATGTCGGTCAAAGTGCGTTGTGATGCATATATTCTTGCAAAGGGCCAAATCTTGAACAATTTTATAATTGATTGTTAGATGATTGATTGATTGATTTTTTTAATCTCCCTCCGATCGACTTCTCTATCAAACAGTATTTGCCTAAATGTTTTCCTTTCTGAAATGTCTGTTCTGTTTCGACTTTTACATTTTTTTCACTGACACAATTGAGTTAATTATTTATACCTTCGTCTAAATTTAATTTTCATAAAATTTCACAATTTGCTTTGTTAACAAACTTAAGCAGCTTTGAGATTTTTCGTGTGTTCTTTTATTGAAAAATCAATTGAAAGCATAATAATATTCTGACCTAATAGGGTTTTTGTTATTTTGGCTAGGAGGAATCATCATAGAAAAAGGTACTTCATGTTTCAAAAGTGTTGGTTTCTTTCCTTTAAAGGTGAAATCTATAGTTTCTATTCTAAGCTTTCCAAATCATGGAAGATATATATGAGGAGGTGCCGTACAAAAGGATTTTTGTCAAAAAATATCAAATAAGGAGTTATTGATATATTTGTGTAGTGTTAATTCTGATGTAATGAAAAGTTTAAATCATCTAACAACAAATCTGTCTCTTATATTGAGCATGTTGAATATTACTGCTTTGTTCAACGAGAAATTAGTCTAATACAGGTTTTCATTTAACGAGAATCTAGATAACGGTGTTACACCTGTAATTAACTTTTATAGAAATATTTATAAATTAACACGAGGCAAGAACGTAAGCAGGCATAGATGTAGAATCATAGTGAATTTCCTTTTTCACTTCTTAGTTTAATGTAATGTTTAAATATGAATAAAACCATATTTTCTTGTAGCTTTTTCCTCTATTGTTCACATAAACATTTTCAATAAAATTAAGGCAACTCACTTAGTTTTGCTTAGCCTATTTCTGGCTCAATCAAAATAACTCCTGACCCAATAGAGCATATTCAAAACTAATTTTGTCCATTGAAGAAATATACCTATTTTTTATGTGCTAGTGTGTAAAAATTATAGTCCTGGAAGTTCCTGAATATTGGTAGAATATCAATAGCTGCATATTGTCTTTAAGATACGTCTTTTGTTTCTACTGAAAGTTATGATCTGTGTGGCTTTTTGTTCGCCACCTGTTTATAAGTAGGCGTTATATGGAAACACGGTAAGATCAGTCACTCTCTGTGTGAGGGACAGAACAGATTTTTTAGTTCTTGAAACGACACACATTTTTGAAGATTTCAACTGGGTGACAAACGAAATTCGAAGACAGGAATATTTTAGTGTGTATTTTTTCGTCTAAATTTTAACGTGCACGTAGAAAAAAAAACAGGCTGCTCGCATCTACTTTCAGGCTGCCCGCAGCCTGAAAACTGTTACTCAGTGCCAGTATTTTGAAATAGGACATTTTAGTTTAAAATAGGATTCCACATATTTTAGCCTAAAATAGGATTCCACTAGTTAGAGTGCCCGCATTTTATAATGGAGTGCTGGAATGCTAATTCTGTATCCTATAGTAGAGTTCTCACACCCAAAGCTAGCATCCAACAATAGAGTGCCCAGCACTCTACTTTCAAGTGCGTACCTCTAGACTTTAGATTGCTGGCACTCTGATACTCGTTTCTAGCAGCCTACCCATATAGGCTGCGAGCATCCTGATGTTTGCTTCCTGTATCCTACCCCTATAGGCTGCTAGCATCCTATATGGATGGGTTACATTGACCCCATCCATATAGGATGCTAGCAGCCTACAGAGAGATGACTTTATTATGTGGATAAAAAAGAACAAAGGTAAATTCAGAGTAATAATAATGAGACTTTATTTGGGTGTAATTTACATATACACTTCTTAACAAGTAGATATTTACAAGTAGGTAAGAGGTATACACTTTTCAACAAATATAGATATTTACAAGTATTAGGTATTAGGTACAATGTACTTATGAACAATATTGAACAAGTAGGTCTAGAAATAAAATATTTTTTTTGTTTTCATGACACTTATAGGCGCATTCATAAAGCCGAAGACAGTTGATTTCAGCATCTGTTCAAACAGAAATAAAAATAAATTGTTATTAATAACAAAAGAAATTTTGTTGTTGTTGTGTTTTATATAATTAAAAAGAAACATAAATAGGCATTTTTTCTAGTTTAAAATGTCGCAGTAAATTCAAAGCTGCCAGGGAACTACAAAATAAATATAAAATAAGGTTTTTTTCTATGGATATGATCATAAATGAAGGAACTCTAGAAACAGAATGGAAACCAAAATAAAAGTCTACTAATATAATTTTGAACTAATATTCTAGCCGCATTCTAGGAACGTATAAAAAAAGACTTCTATCAGTTCTCAGCTTACCAGGCTTATTGAACTCCATCTTCAGTTGGTTCTATACCCGCAGCTCCATGTTATATTAAGGGAATATATTCTTGAAAAACAAACACAACTTTCTTCATTCTATTGTATATAACATCTGTTTTTAAATTTAATAATAAAAACAAGAGCCTGAACTCTGTTCTGGCGGTACAGTCTGCATCCAGGCTTGTTTTTATTATTAAATTTAAAAACAGATGTTATATACAATAGAATGAAGAAAGTTGTTTTTGTTTTTCAAGAATATATTCCCTTAATATAACATGGAGCTGCGGGTATAGAACCAACTGAAGATGGAGTTCAATAAGCCTGGTAAGCTGAGAACTGATGGAAGTCTTTTTTCATTCATTTTGATCATATCCATAGAAAAAAACCTTATTTTATATTTATTTTGTAATTCTCTGGCAGCTTTGAATTTACTGCGACATTTTAAACTAGAAAAAATGCCTATATATGTTTCTTTTTAATTATATAAAACACAACAACAACAACATTTCTTTTGTTATTAATAAAAATTTATTTTTGTTTCTGTTTGAACAGATGCTGAAATCAACTGTCTTCGGCTTTATGAATGCGGCTATAAGTGTCATGAAAACAAAAAAAATATTTTATTTCTAGACCTACTTGTTCAATATTGTTCATAAGTACATTGTACCTAATACCTAATACTTGTAAATATCTATATTTGTTAAAAAGTGTATACCTCTTACCTACTTGTAAATATCTACTTTTTAAGAAGTGTATATGTAAATTACACCCAAATAAAGTCTCATTATTATTACTCTGAATTTACCTTTGTTCTTTTTTATCCACATAATAAAGTCATCTCTCTGTAGGCTGCTAGCATTCCAGCACCCTATTATAAAGTGCGGGCACTCTAACTAGTGGAATCCTATTTTAGGTTGAAACATGTGGAATCCTATTTTAGACTAAAATGTCATATTTCAAAATACTGGCACTGAGTCACAGTTTTCAGGCTGCCGGCAGGCTGTTTTTTTTCTCAGTGTGCGCTTCTAAATAACTTAGATTTTGAAAGTACGGGTTATCTGCATGTTACCATCCTTCCATCTAGTCAGGATTGGGCTGTTGCTTTCTCTTCTTGTGAAAGAAAAGCTACAACCCCTAGTAGGAATCGAACCCTTGACCTTAAACACTGAATCCTCATGGCTTCGAAAATTTATATTTAGGAGAATCAAATACAAGATGGTCTCATAATGATTTCCTCAATTTTCTGGAAAACGAATACTTTATGATATAATAATTGATAAATATAAATATAATAATTGATTGGCTTAGCTTTATCCCTGCTCGCCATTATTTCCCCGAATTCTTTCTTAAAAGTTAATTTCTTCTAGGGGATTTGTTCTTTCTACAACTGTAATTACATTCGTCAGTTTAATTTTCCTCTGATTAAATCTAGAAAGTTTTTAATGGAACTTTCCCAGTGCGTCAAGACCACAATGCCTGCTTAGGATCTTGATGAAATTTCAAGACAATACTTCTTTAGCTAATTTTGTTATTTATTCAATTACAGTTTTAACCATTCCAATTAAAAAGTTTTATTTGTTATTATTCTTTTGGAAATGAGTCCTGTAGGAATGTTATGACCACTTATACCATTTTAGGAACTAGTCATTATCAAGTGTGCTGTTAATAGTGCAAACGAATTAAGGGGGAAAATGGCGATGAAGAACATCTGGGATTTGGGGAGAAACTCCTAAAAAAATAAAACGTAAAAGGATTATGTAGACGAATTTAGTCTTGTTTCAAACTATGCTATGTATAAATATATAAAATAAGAAATTTTATATTTTGACATGTCGTTTGAATGATGTTATTTCTCCCAACGCACAAAATACTTAGAATTGGAGGCGCCAAATTAATTATGATATGCAGATACTATCATAAAAAGCTAATTAATATTTACTAATTAGAAGTCAGTTTAGGTTAGAGGCTAACTATTTTATCAAACTGATATCAAAGTGTTCAATATCTGGAAAAGCTAATTGATAACATTATAACAGTTTAATATGAATAAATAATTTATATATATACTTTAAAGACTGATAGTAAAGAAATCGTATCGTTCTCAATTGGCATATAAACGCCTTTCCGTAACTGGGAAGCCGTCCCACATCTACCTACCCAGTGAGTACAGTACTTATGTATATCAATTTCATTTCGAAAGACCTACGCAGTGTAAATTGCCGAATCATCTCATTTTCGTATCATTTCTGTAATTTATTCGCACTAGGGGTGATGTCTGATCCAAAAAAAAAAATAAAATAAAAAAAGCACCAGCTGTTTTCTTGCAATAAAATGGAGGTAACCCGATAAATTGCATTCCGGATCATTGGCGTGTCACCGGAAACAATTAATTAATTGTTGACATGCCTTATATTGTCTTAATTAAAATTATCCAGCCTGAACGAACTGAAAACAATACTTCCGTGGTCTAGTGGCTAGTGCCTTACATTCTTAAGCGGGAGATGATGGGTTCGATTCCCACCGGCGCACAGTGTAACGTCCAATGGACAAAAACCTAAATTTTTGTTTTCTTATATTTAATTTTTAATCCTCTAGCTATGTTTAGAAACTATTCAAGGATCAAAAAACACATTAGCAGTATTATAAACAAGGCAAAGTCTTTAAAACCTGTTTTATAGCAACAATCAGTTTGAGCCTCTCTCGTTGAAGATAGGACAGTGTTTTTATTAAGTCATCCGAAGGAAATTACGTCAAAACTATTCCTTTTTTATCTGATATAATTGATGGGTAATTACTCCCTTATTATTTATTCTGAATTATTCTTCATTGATCTTTGATTTTTTTTTAAGTACAAAATTTTGATAGAACATAGCAAAAAAACTTCATCTGAACACATCCCAAGTTTTTTAGAGCTTAAAGTTTTACCTCAAGTATAATGTACTGAGGGCAATTTAGTTTGCCGAAATTTGCAGATTCCAAAGATTTTTATTTTTAGATCCATCATCATTTTTTCTTCCAAATTTGAAAACAAAATGTGGATAAATCCAAGAAGACGGTATTAATCCTTGGGCAAGTGATTCAATTTAATCTGCAGGATGCTCCTAAAGAAATAATAAGAAATATTTAAAAAACTGCCAGTTTAGTCTTATATTATATGTAAAAAATGTGGGAACTTGTTCACCGCAGAGAAAAAAAAACTCTTATATAAATACTGGTTGAAACAATATATCAACTTAGAAGAAATTGTTATTAATTTTTATTAAGAAAAAAAAATATTCGCGCCCTGATGGCCCTTCCGGCTTCCTCAGAGGCAGACATAAAAAAGAGTTTACAGCGTTGTGTAAGAGATCGAAAAAGCGCCGGGTTCTTCTTATATCTGGTCTAGACTTTTTTTTACGGAGAAAAAATATAAAAAGGTAAAGGAAAATCAGTCCAGACATTAATGAATGTATAATAGAGGATAACATTAATAATCAAATAGATATTGGTTTCGATATAAGTTTGCATTCTCAAGAATCCAAAAACAATTCAGACTTGGCATTAAAAAAAAATTTAATAATTTCATAGAAAATGGCAAAATATTATTATTCTATGGCAATATTACTATAAGTATAATTTACTACTATACTATTACTACATTATATGTTACAGTTATAATATATTTTATAATATTGTTCTTTCTTTTTTTTTTGTTCTTTTGTTTGCTTATGGGTGCTTCTACTGCTAGGGTCATTAGAACCTTTATAATATAGCACCTTTATAATATTGTTATTAATAATATTATTACCTGCTATATTATTTCTATTAATATTACAATTAATATTATTATAGCCGTATTGTATGCATTATTATAATATTATTACTTTGTTTTGAGTTGATTTCAATTGATAAAAATGTTTATTTGAAATTAACTAGTGGTTAATGATTTTTGTCCACAATCCTCACTACTTCGTTACACTGTGCGGCGGCAGGAATTTTCTCATCCCACGGCTCGCTGGGAAAGTTCCTCGCTGCACCCTGGATGTCGGCGCTAATGGCCTAGGTGTCGATGCGCCTTAAAAAAAAAAAAGAAAAAAAAATACTCTAACCTACATCATTCAACCTCTAATATTTACATTTTATATATTTGAAGATTTTAAAACAACATGTATAGACATTCGAAAATATAAACAACACTTTATATTGAAACAATATAGAGACAGTGAAAAATGGGTTTATAGTATAATTAACAAACAAATGAACCCTCCCAGTGATATGGTTATTAAAAAAAAAAAAAAAAAAAATCGTGTAGAGCCTTTTGCTCAAATTCAGGAACATAAATATGCTCTAGGTCCACCCGACAAACCTATGTAATGTACTGTATAACATACAATCTTATTTTTCGTACATGGCCACCACGCATGCGCGAACGGCAGCGGGCTTTTTTTTGGCGCTTTTTTGTAACATTTTTTTCCATTTTAGTCATCGCTAAAGCTTATTAAAAATTATAAATTAGTCCCGGCTCAGGCCACTAAGCGCCCATAATGTACAGGTACGTGGTTCTTGACCATTCGGCACACTAGGGAGATAGTGTGGTCAGTACTATGCTCCGGCCACCTGATTTTTCCCTTTGCAGATACCAATTGTTTAATTAAAGGCTGGGTTAGCCTAGGGACGATCTGGGACCCCGAATCCAACCCCCGAACGAAGACACTAGAAAATAAAAAATCTTGAGTGCGCGCACGGGTTTTGAACTTGGGTCCTCCAGTTCGTTAGTCGAGTGTTCTACCACTGAGCTAATCTCGCCCCGATAAGGTTATAATAAAGAGAATTTTCCCCGCGAGTTTAAATTGTTTCCAGCCTTAGATTTGGCTTGGTATTGATAAACATAAATCACTATACCCATTGCCTGACCTCTGTCTTCCTTCCCAGGTCCTAAACGAGACATAATCAGTTCTTATAGAGTTTCATGATACGTTTTGTTCATTCAACGGCTTTGCAACTTGCCGAATAGAAGGGAAAAATTCCCTACTCCAAGCTCGCTCATGTACAACTGAACTATTCCATCTACATGGCTGGTATTTTGAATTACATTTCTAGTGACCTATACATTTTGAAATGTTCAATATTAATATACTTTTTGGACATTTTTGCATAAAGGCCTTCTATTACAGGCAGAGCCTTCGCTGAAGGTTTACAATTAGCTGAGACTGAGCCTATATTGGACAATATTTCGTTGTATAAAAAGGCAGACATTTTTTTTAAGGGTGAATTTATTGTCTTTGATTTATGAGCAATAAAACAAAACCTTTATTTAATTTATATAGATTCAAAATCTTCTGATTCCCTTTTCCCTGAAACATCCTCAATATTGGAGAGAGAGGGAAATAGAGAAAACCCTACCTCCCTTAGAGGAATACGGTCCAGACACTCCCGGTTCATTCTCCTTCGACTTTTACGTCTCCGCTATAAAAACCCAGACTTTACTGCCACCGCAGCCTGATACAGACTTCATACTTCTGCCCCAAATACGTGTGTCGCCTTTATGTCATACACTACCCGCCAATGTGTTCTATGCATTAATAAGCTTTCACGCTTTTGTGACGTAAAGTCGGGGGCGGAGGAAATATGCTCAACAATTTTTATTATTTATTTTATGACTAGCCACGTTCGAATACTCGTCTCACCCCAATATTGGCAAAATAGGGAAAGAACTTGATTCTGATAATTTTTAAAATATGTTTCAGACCTTATAGTACACTGATTACTGTGCTAATTAGACGTTTCAATTAGAAAAATCATTTGTATAATAACAAACTAGCAGTTGTTATTTGTACAATAACAAATCTATACTAAGTATAGATTATTATAAAATTCAAATATTAGTAATAAAATTTAAAAAAATATATATAAATGAGTAACGGAAAAAATCCAAAGAAAACAATAAATAAAAGTGAATATTAAATAGTTTAAGTATAAATTCATATAATGTTAAAACAAGAGAAAGAGAGTTACTGAGGTTTTTATATTTTGTCGAATATGTTTATTTTTTTAATTGTAATTATAGTGTCTATGGTGTTACGTCTCGCAGTATGTCCAAGTTTGTCATGCTTATTTTGTAATTAACTGACTAATATCTAAACTGAAGTTATTGAGTTAATCACCAAAGTCATGGAACATAACAATAATTAGTTTATTAGAAGTACAGTTTTGTCAGGAACATTATGCGGTATCAAGGAGAAGATCATCATATGCAGAACAAGATGTGAAGAAATTAACCTGAATTTCAAACCATGGAGAGAAGGAAGACAAATCGAATGCTCGCTTTGTAATATGAAGGCTAGGGAAGATGTATTCCATTTCATTGGGATGTGTCCGGTCCTGATAGAGTTCAGATTAATCTACTTTCATCGAAGGACTCTTAATCATCAACAAGTGGTGAACATATTAAATGGTGAAAACTATAGGGATTTAGTAAGTTATATAAAATGTGCTGGACGTTATAGACAATTTTTAATTACTCAGTTTAACTTCTAAATTCTAAAGCAGTGTATTTTTACATTTACAAAGTGAAATATTTTTAGTTATATAGATTAATTTATTTATGTTTCTGTTAGATTGCTGATGTTTGCGTTTGATTCAGAGTATGCGCTAAGTTATTGTTTATTATTCCATACAAATTGATTTTGGATAAATGTATATAATTTTTTATTTTTTGTAAATCTGAATAGTTGTTAGTTTTGTTTCTTGTAGATGTATGTCTGTGTGCATATGTGTATGTATATATGTGTGTGTATGTGTATATGTGTGTGTGTGTGTGTGTGTGTGTATGTGTGTGTGTATATGTACGTATGCGTGTGTGTGTGCGTGCGTGTGTGTGTGTGTGCGTGCGTGTGTGTGTGTGTGTGTGTATGTGTGTATAATTAGATTACCATTGTAAAAAAGGAACGAAGAATACATAAAATTATTATAAAAAAGTTGGATATAAGTTATATATGATTTATTTATTCTGCTCTATATTATTGCAACAAAATGTAAATAGTAACCGAACTTGGGCTGACGGTGTTATCACCATGCCCTAAAAAAATGTTGTTCCTGTCATGTATATAATGGATAAAATAAACATTATTATTATTATTGGGGGTTTTCTCCTCAGTCACCTGGGATAAATTCTTTCGGGGGCCGTTGCCAACCGAAAGAATTGTTTTTATTGATTTTTTTTTTGTTGATTTTTTACGGGCGTTCATTTAAAAATTTCCGAACCGTTCTGGCGGTATCAAGCAGTACCGCTTGTTGGGCACTTTTAATTAGATCCTCCGGCAGTTTCAAATAGTTATTTGCGGCAATCGTCGTTTTTGGAATGAGCCCGTTGGTCGAGATTATGACGGCTGTAATCCTTGCGGAATCCAATTTATACAAGTCTTTCAGCTCTATGGCCAACTCCTGATACTTGCGCAGTTTCTCGGCATATGATTTCCAGACATTCTCATCATTGGGGATTGCGAAATCAATAATATCGGCTGTCTTACTTCCCTTGTCAATGATAAGAATGTCTGGTTTATTGTGATGGACAGTACGGTCCGTTAACATTGCTTCGTCCCAATACATTTTAATTGTACCTTTCTCCAAAAGTCTATTTGGGACGTAGCGGTAATAAGGGACCACACCATCCAACATACCATATTTTTCTGCGAGTGCTTGATGATATATTTTGGCCACGTTATTGTGCCGCTGAAGATAATCGGATCCCGCAAGAATCTCACAGCGGGATAATAATTTATTATTATTATTGGTGGTTTTCTCCTCAGTCTCCTGGGATAAATTCCTTCGGGGGCTGTTGCCAACCGAAAGAATTGTTTTTTATTGATTTTTTTTGCTGTTTTTTTACGGGCGTTCATTTAAAAATTTCCGAACCGTTCTGGCGGTATCAAGCAGTACCGCTTGTTGGGCATTTTTAATTAGATCCTCCGGCAGTTTCAAATAAGTATTTGCGGCAATCGTCGTTTTTGGAATGAGCCCGTTGGTCGAGATTATGACGGCTGTAATCCTTGCGGAATCCAACTTATACAAGTCTTTCAGCTCTATGGCCAACTCCTGATACTTGCCAACTCCTCATTATTATTATTATTATTATTATTATTATTATGCGGTATAATTCAGCAACATTAGGGGATAGTTTAATATTTGGTAGGTATTTTGTGTGAAGGTTTGAATAATACGTACTTATTTATTGGAGCACCGCAACAAAGGCAATATGCTCTTACATAAAAGGTTTCAATAAGGAGTACTAACAAGGGGAGTATACAGCGATGGGGTCACCGATTTGGACCATTTTTTTTTTCTGGTGATTCTACTTCGAAAAATAGTCGACACGTATCCGAGCTTTCCGTCCAATGCGTCTTTAACAAAATCTTAAGGGTCCCCCCTTAGCAAAATTTAAAATAGATTTTTTTTTTTTTTGTAATATTCCCAAAATTTGAATTTAGGGGTGTTTCTATGTGCTAAAAACGAATCTGGTATCCGTTTTCAGATCAATTTTTTTTTATAATGAATAACTTTTTAAATATAGGTATATGGAATATTTTGGCAGAATAATGTACTTCTATAAAGTCGAGTACGTTAAACAATTTTTGATTTTAAAACGAACGTCAGATTCGTTTTTAGCACATTGAAAAACCCCTAAATTCAAATTTTGAGAATATTTTAAAATTGTATTAAAGATTCAACAATCTGGCCATATTTCAAAGAATATTTACCCGATTCAAACCAAACTTGGAGGGCCGATAAAGACCCCAATGAGACACATTTCCTGCCAATCGGGGTGTTCCTACGAGTTCTGGGATTGACGTTATATGCAAAAACGGTTACCTTTTATTTTTATTTTGAGAACCATTTTTCGCAAGTACCTTTAGAGATAAAACATCAGTCATTTATATGGTTAGAAAAAGGAGTCTTTCTTCTTTTGAAAGATTTCAATAACGTAAAAATTGGATAATCTCAAGGGGAGATATTGAATTTCAAAACGTCACGTTACTTTTTCGCTTACAAATTTTTAGTCTCTTCCAGACTAGGAAAAATCACTATTTTTTTTTCAATGATATTCACTACATTAGGGTTTCTTGGGGTGCTGTTTTTAAATCTGTTATTATTTTTGTTCTAAAAAAATATATAATACTAGTTTACTTGTAAACGTAAGCATATTTTGGAATTTATTTGACGATATACAAATTATTGTTTAACGATTATATTTTTCCTTTAATCTACTCTATAAAACAAATGGATTGGTGAAAAAAGCATGTCGATATCATTTTCTAAACTCGATATATAAAATAAAGCCCTTTAAACCTATTTTATTTTATAAGTAAACAGGATACATATAATTAGAAGCAATATTTTGTTTGTTAGAATTCGAAGATGCCGTATGAATATCTAGATTATAGTAGGGGTGTTGATTTCGTTCTTTAGAATTGTTCTTGGTATTCCCTATTTTCATCTGTTACCCATAGTTTTTTATTGCTAGTAGTTTTTTCTTATTGATTATAGAACATAAATCTATTTGGTTATAAAACAGGATACGTAAAATTAGTAAGAATATTTCGGAGATTTCTGAGCGAAATGCCTTGTAAGATTTTCTACCACCACGAACGGCGTTTTTCCTCTATTTTTATCCACTAGATAGGCTTTATTTGGCATATTATTCTATATATGTTTTATTAAGCAGGGGATTCTGATGAAATGTCGTGTTTTTGCTGTGGATTTTAATTACGATGTATCTAAGATTGGGTAACATTGGCGGGTCTACATAGTTAAGAACCGACGACGGAGGTAGACTTCTTGCTATGATTTAGTCTACATATGTATATTATGTCCTAAATCCAAAAAAATAAACTTCACAACGGTTAGATACTATGAGCGAATAGAGAGTCGGTTCAGTGCCCATAGAAACACACGGTCCCCAGGATATTTACCTGCTAGGAGTTAATCCTCAAGAGTTGTAAATATACCCCTGGTACCTGCCGACACAAATACAAAGCATAGGCAGGGTACAGAGAGCAATTTAATGATTTCATTCACCAAAATTTCTTAAACTATACTAGATTCTGAAATAACACACTTCCAAACATAGGTTATATACTAAATATTCATAAAGACTACTTAGTTGTAACCCGATTCATCAATTAGCAATCAATAGTTTTCAACACAGGTTATATACTAAATATTGATAAAAAGTATTTAAGTAGAAAAAGAAACAAGCTTCCTCAAGACTTGTTTTTGGTCCATTTGTATCTACTCCATCCATAGACTTAATTAGGTATATTATTCTATATATTGACTTGCTATTCGTCAAGACTTGTTATTTGTCCTTCTGTATCTACTAGATAGGCTTTATTCGGCATATTATTCTATATAGGCTATATTAGGCAAGGTATTCTACTCAATCTTTCTTGTACTTCTTCTTGATCCTTTTGTATCCACTAGAAAGGCTTTATTAGGCATATTTTGTATTGATTTATAGAGCTTTGCTTTAGAAAGAGAGCCGGATGGTGTAATTTCTGCTTCTGCGTATAAGTTAACTACTGTCGGTCTCCCTGACGCCTTAACAATTTTCACGAGATATATATAAAGTTTATTTCTTTTCTAAGCTTTTCAAACGACACTAGGGATATGAACGGAACCGCGCTAAGATGATGCAGTTCCTGCGAGTCGGACTTTTTATATATATATAGATTTTGTTAGTTTATATTTTTATTGTTGTCTTAGCAAAAGTGTTTGCCCCTCTGACCATAACTCTTACCTGATTGTATCCCCTAAAGCGGATTACCTGCCGGACTGAAAGGGGAAATGAAGGAGCTGATGCCATGGTTTTTAGGTCGGAGCTGGCAACCCTTCCATCTTCAGCAGGCACAAACTCAATTTTCAGATCGTTTGGCCAATTTCAGAGGTCATTTCCTCCTTACATCTAATCCTTCTGAATTTTGTTTGGGACCTCTTTGAAGGGGGTGGACAGCGCTCTCTCGGGTCAGACGAAATAAATTTCAATGCGAGGAAGAATGACCCCCTCCTTCATAGTTTTCACAATTTTTGTGTGCTAGTATCTAGGTCATTACACGAGTCCATAAAATAATCGACCAGCAACGAAAATTACTAAAATATGAATGGAGACCCGATGGCCGTGAGGGTTAAGGCGTGAGCACTTAACACTCCGTGCCAAAGGTCGTGGGTTCGATTCCCACTAGGGGTGGTGGCTTTTCTTTCGAAAAAAAGAAAAGGCATCACCCCTATCCTGGCTAGAAAAGGGTGGTAACCTATAGATAACCCGTCCTAAAATTCGTAGTTAATAATAAATGGACGTTAAAATTTAAATAACTAAATAAAATATGAATGCCTAATTGATCATGTCGCATTAGTATTTCTAAAGTGACACTACTCGAAAATCAGTGTTTTTCAGTTATGACTACGAAAGATATTAGTAAATATCTCTTTATCAACCATCAATACTGTATGTACCTAGCTTCAGAGCATACACCAGAGGGCACTCGTGTCAACCTTCCTGTCTTAATGCCTTTTCCCCTACATAGGCCCGAGTAACACATTTTCAGTTTTTTTTTTTTTTTTTTTTTTTTTTTTATTTGTGTCACTTTTGAAATACTAGTGCGATATGTTAATATATTTACTATGTTATTCGAAATCTGTTTAATTTTAAAATTAATTAGACAAGAAGGTAATTTTTTTTTTCTTTTTTTTACGGCGCATCTACATCTAGGTCATTAGCGCCGACATCCAGGGTGAAGCGAGGAATTTTCCCAGCGAGCCCTGAGATGAGAAAATTCCTGCCGGAGGTGGGAATCGAACCCACCATCTCCCGCTTATGAATCCAGCGCGCTAGCCACTAGACCACACAAGAAGGTAATAAACGAAAAAGACACGGTTTTTTGTACACATTCTTCAAGATTGTGGCATTCTGAGCCACGTAGTTCCTTAACAAGCCAGAACGAAGAAAAGAACTACAAGTAGGTCTCAGAGGACATTTAAACAAATTAATAGAATATCTGGGAGCTGAGTGATAAACTCCAGTAGAAGAAGTCATCCAGCTTTATCCTTCAAGGTCTCCAGTGAGTATCAACGACCAATCAAGACATCAACTCCATGATAATCCAGACAATGGTACGGGAAGGTCAAGAAATATATCAGAAGAGAACTTGGTTATACAAAGAGGCCTCCAAAACAATTGACTCTATTTGTGGTTGCGGATGGATAATGTACAGAATTGTAAGAAATGCACACTTCGCCGTGAAAATTCCATTTATATGGCTGAGATGTACCCCATATTCCGGGCAATAAAAGATGCTCTTGCTTCGTCTGAAGACAGTTTTATAGTAGCCAAAGACTCCTTCAGTTACTTACATAGCCTGAACAAACCCGGACTCAAGAAATGTTGTCTTACAAATACAGTAACTTCAACTCTGAGGAACTCGAGGAAGGGCCTCATTTTCATTTGGATACCATCGCATATGGGGGTAAGAGGCAACGCGCTAGCTGACGAAGCAGCTAAGAATGCGTTACAGGACTCAGTCAGGCTAGAACCATCCTCTCTCAAAGAGATTGGAACCATTGCCATCGGAAGAAATTATTAGAGCAATGGGAAATAACCTGGTCAACCAAAAATACCAAACTATCAAAAATTAAAAAGACGGTCGGTCCTTGGTTTTCGGCTAATAGAAAAAAACCGGAGAGAAGAAATAGTTCTAGCCAGACTGAGACTAGGCCATAGCAAATTCACCCATTCCTATTTATTAAGAGAGCTCTTCCCTCCCACATGTTCGCTATCTAACAATGCTCCTCTCACTGTGGAACACATTCTGACTGAATGTCACCAATTTACGGAGAAGAGGAAAAAGTGGATGCTGGAGGGAAATTTATCCGAATTATTGGGAGAACACTCAAGCCATTTAACCAGTGTTATAGACTTTTTGAATGAACTCAACTTGTATAGTTTAATATAATTATATTTTTACCGCTAATGGCTTCGGTAGAAGCGGTGGAAAATAATAAAATAAGTTTTGTAAGAGAGGCTGCTAGCCTTCTAAATGTTATCAGTGATATTTTGTTTTCAGTTTGTTATCTAGTCAAGTTGCCATTTTTATTAAACGACATAATTCTTGTTACTTCAACGATTTATAAATTAACGCTAAAATAGTTATTTTCATCTCTAGTACCAAAAGTGGTTGTTTTCGGTACGCGAAATTAGACCAAGCACCGAAAACACACTTTTGCTATGTGTTATGAACAATACTTTTCATTATACTGCTCATACATGAGTACATTAAAACCCTTTTATATTTCATTAATAACTTAAAGATACAGTATGCACCCTAAATTCCATTAAAAAAAGTCCGTCACGCAGGAGCTGCATAACTAAGCACTTTCCTCAGAATTTGGGTAGTGTAGACTGCTTTCCAGAAAAATTTGTTTAAAATATCCTACATAAATAAAATAAAAACATGAATAGTTCTCTTATAAATTTGTAATGAGTAACTGATCAATTATTAATTTGCTTCCAGAGTTATGTTTACACATGGTACCTATTACACTACGTAATAAATACAAAAAACCTCATATTATCGTATTTTGATCTAACGCAGGAACAGGATACAGTCACTCTAGCGGTAGAAAGCGCTCCTTGCGGAGGCTTTGTGAGCCTACGTCTGGCGGGCTTTTCTATTGAAATATATTACAAATTAAACCCCCGCTTTCCGATTGACCGATTCAGCTCATTTTTACAACACTTCTTTCTCATGAGTTACCCACCACGTATACCGCGTTTCGTTACAATACAGCAGAAATTACGACCGGTATGATTATAATAGGAATTTGGGTCCGGAGTAAGCCCCCCTTCTAATGAACCGATTCAGTTTATTTTTACAACACATATTTACCTGTAGATTACCACTACGAATACCCAGTTTCGTCGAAATATACCAAAAATCACGGCTGGTAGTGGCGAATTGGTATTGTGGGTCCGGAGTAACCCCCCCCCCCTCCTAATGAACCGATTTAGTTTATTTTTACAACACATATTTACCTGTAGATTACCACTACGAATACCGAGTTTCGTCGAAATATACCAAAATCACGGCTGGTAGTGGCGAATTGGTATTGGGGGTCCGGAGTAAACCCCCCCTTCTAATGAACCGATTTAGTTCATTTTTATATTACAATTTTCTCTCTATATTAACACAACGAATACCAAGTTTCGTTGAAATATAACAAATATTACGGCTGACATAGTCAAATTAGTGTTATGGGTTCAGGGTAAACCCCCCCTTCTGGTGGACCGACTTTGGTGGTTAACGAACTCGTTCAATCGTTTGCTAATTGAATGCTATATACCAAGTTTCGTGACGAAAAAACAAAAACTCTGGCCGCTATCGTGTTAACAGACACACACATATATATATATATATATATATATATATATATATATATATATATATATATATATATATATATATATATATATATATATATATATATATATAGATATAGATATATATAAATTTTAACGGGGGTCATTTTCGGTGTCTACTAGGTAGGATCGATAAAGATTTGAAGAAATTTTTCAAAAATTCCGTCATGAGTCCAACCTCAATAGCTACTTTCCTTCGGAGGAAAGTGCTAAAAAAAGATACAGTAAAAGAAATTAAATTGACACCTTTTTTTATTTGAAAAAAAAAACATCTGTTTATTAACCTATAATAGAAGAAAACACACTACTTATTATAAGTAAACAAATATTAGAATGAATCACAGTATCTAAAAGTAACCTCCTTCAAACACATTTTTATTAGTAGCAGGTAAGGTTACCGCACCAAAAAAAATTTTCGGGCCTAGGCCCGAAAAGTACTATTTTACGGACTCAAACCGAGTATTGAAAACACATGTTTTTTGATGCAGTAATAAATAAATAATATTACTTTCCCTGATATTGTGATCAAAGAACATAAAAATGTTGCAGTTCGTTTGAGTGCTTATAAAAAGCATTCATGTAACTTGGTTTATACACCGTGAGAAAGTCAGCGATGCGGCAAATCTGTGACCATTAAGGGACCCTCCCGCAAAAGGCAATGGACAGATCTATAAAATGGAAAGGGAGGGGAGTAGACAGAATCCCGTTCACATCGTAAAGTTCGCCCTATGTGACAGCAGTACAGCTGACTAGATTCAGAATAGGCCATCTGCTTCCCTCTCTAAGTGGCAATTTCTAATCACCCCCCTCCGGATATCGCCGGCAGTAATTGTCACTTTTAGAGTTCTTCTATGATTTGTATCACCGGACCTCTGCCTAGGAGAGATAGGAAGGCATGGGAGAACGACTTTTAAGCATATGTACAAGCCAATAACTATGAAATACACATTGTGTGAATTAATCTTATAAAAGTATCCAGGCTGGGAAAAGTGTTTTTGTTCATTACCCAAGTACTCTGGACAATAAAGCTCTCATCTTTCAAAACCAATATTCAACTGAATATGGTGAGCCCATTCCACAAGAACATACAACGGAGATCCGCCCTACAGAAACTGCGAATCTCTATCAGCAGTGGTTGGAATAAATAAATAAAATACTTTAATGAAAAGTTGAAGGGTATTAACTAATAATTCAATTCAGGATAAGGAAGGACCGCTCAGAATTTTCATATAACTTTATATTAATTCAACATTTCGGACTACAAGTCAATTCAGGAATGCGTGTCCTTTCAGTAAATACTGTAAAAACAAGTCATAATGAAAGTAAAATGAACAACACAGAAATCAGCTTAGTGGCTCAAGAACCAGATGAAATTACTCCTTTTTCTCATAGTCATCAAGGAACTTTAACATGTTTTACCAAACCGTTTTCAGTTACTCCTGACCAAAAATCAATATGCCTAGAAAATCGACTTTTTTCCGACTTCAGTAATAAATAAGAATTTAGAAGAAAAGGTAAATATAACTGAAGATAAACGGAAAGAAAATGAGGAACTATGCGACTTATTGAGCAGATATGATGTTTAAAAAAATTGAAAATTCAGAAAAGCTTGCTTTCTTAAAGTTTGGCGATTCCAAAATTGCTGCTGCGCCTGAGCAAGATAAAATTCCTCCTCGCCTAGAAGAAACCAAGATAGTCGCAAGACATAGTGTGGCCGAGACATTAGTGGCTGGTCGGAGTGAAGAATCCACTAAGGGAGGAAAAGGAAGCAAAGTTTCGAAAGGGAGTCTATCTAGGGGAGAGATCTCATAGAAAAGCTGCGTCACGCAAAGAAAATACAGTTAAAGTTAAGAAAAAGTAATTTATTTGCTATTTGTGCATAATATGAGTATTTTCTAGAAACAAAAGGTTTGTTAATACTATCCTTTGAGTTTAATGTGTTTAAAGGAATTAAGTTTCACTGACATAGCTGTGAGTATTTTATAAACAACTGTTGATTTTTCTTTTTTGTATTCTTTTATGCTCTATTCAAATTTCATTGTATTTCATATTACTACTTTTACTTTTTTTATTAACTGTGGACATTTCAATTTGTTTTTCGTGTTTAAATTTGAGCATGTCACCTTTGTTGCGAAGCTCTTGAAATAAATAAATAAAATGAACCCTGTAAGAAATCAAGTGCATTAATAAATAGATATAAACAAAATTAATAAATTCTCATTAGCGCACAGCCATATAACAAAAACCATATTCCTGAAGATGCACTAGTAATCTGAAACTTTGAATTAAAATTAAGTTATATGATCTTGATAAGTTATCCCTCACCTTTATTCGTATTATATAAAATTACATTTACAGCTGGGATACCCTGCAAAACTTCTTCCTATCCCTTGAACTGTAAATAAGAAAATTCTTTCATTTCTAGCACAAAAAGGAATTTGAAACTAGAACGTGACGAAATGTCAAATTGAACTGGTAAACAATGGAACAGATGAGATAGACACTAGATTGCATCGACAGTTGGCAAGCCTGACCCAGTTTTACCAATGCATTTTCCCACCACTGATAATACAAGTTTCTTGTTGTGTATTGCGGTAATTAGACGAGTCTATAAACTTTCGTGGCTGACACACTCAACTGCCAATAGAATGGCCACTGAACCAATGCCTATAGAAGGGAATTTCCTTATTTATATCCTTATTATAATACATAAATATATATATATATATATATATATATATATATATATATATATATATGTATATTCAATTCCACGATTAGTGACCTTTATTTATGTACATTTATTTATTTTCATAAATATGGCAAAGGTCCAAATAATAGTACTCCAGATTCTTGCACTATTTTATTTTTGATACGCCCTACATGTTTCGTGGCCTTATGCCACCTCCTCAGGGGCCACTAAATCCTAACCCTATGTGTGGTCAGCTCGCCACCCATACTATGACTGAGGCTAGCTAAATACCTGTGTGTAGAGGCTTAGTAATCAGCTTATTAAGATAAGTTGTATAAAGGTTTGTACTATTGCTTTTTCCCTTGGATTGTTCGCTATTTTCTAATGTTATTGTAAAATATCTTATCTAAAAATTTAATTTCTGTTTGTTTATTTACCGAGTTCCTGTTTTTTATTATGTGGATATTTTCTTTTATTTTTCGTTTAATGTTGTTTCTGTCCTTGTCAACTATTGCTATGTCGTCCAAGTCAAATGTATGTCCGTTCTTAAATGCGTGGTCCGTTAGAGCTGTTGTATTTGATTTCTCGTCTATATTTTTGGCATGCTGCTTAATTCTATTCTTTAGTATTTGTGATGATTCTCCTATGTAGCACTTGTTACAATCTTTACATTTAACTTTATATACGTTATATTTTGAATTTATTTTATTTATTTGGTCCTTAATTTTGCTGAAATTCTTTTCTATTTTGTTGTTATATTTCCAGCTAATTTTGCAAATCCCGTTACAGATCAGTTTCATCCTGTTTGCTATTGCTGGGGGAAAATCAAATGAATAAAAATTATTTTCTATTTGCTCGCGTTCTCTCTTGGATTCCTGAATGTTTTCACTCCTATTTTGACTAATTATATGATTATTTATGATGCTTCCCTTATGTATTTTTTTAGTTTCCAAATTATTAAAAAAATGTTTTATTTGTGTCTGGATAAATGTTCTCTTCTTTTTTATCGAATCTGGCCGTGTTTCGTCATGTTCCATATCCCTTTTTCTTTTACCATTAGTTTTAACATTGTCCCTTACGATTTGTTCGTTGCATTTGATACGTTTTGCAGGTTTTTCATTAGTACTAATATCCAGCGAACTCCGTTTTCTTTTAATCCGTCTGTCAAGTAAGTCCTCAAAAAACTCCTCAGTAAAGTGGAACAATTTTATATTAAAATTTTTAATGTCATCTTTCTTATTTTTCGTGTAACAAACACTATTTTCCGTTTTTTTTATTTGTATGTCTACTAGTTTCGAGGGGAAGTTATTTTTATTAAATATTTTTCTAATTCTATTTTTGATTTCATTGAAATATTGAGGTGATGTTCTATTTAAGGCAGTTAATGTTCTATTATATACCAAATTTTTTTTGAAACTGAGAGGATGATTGGAGTAAAAATTAATTGTTCTGTCAGAGTGATATTCCTTAGAAAACCATTTAAAATCAATCCAATTATTTTTATTTCTTGATAGTTCCAAGTCCAAAAAGGTAATTCTGCCGTTTGCTTCTATTTCTTTTGTGAATTTTAATGTATCGCACTTTTTGTTAAAAATCTCAAGTAATGGGTCAATATTGTTTTCATGAACCGCTAAAATTATGTCGTCCACATATTTATATAAAAATTGTATATGAATATCCGAATCTAAAATGATTTCCTTTAAAATTTGGTTTAAAACAATCCCACTTATTGCTATCGAAAGAGGATTCCCCATTTGTATACCGTAAGTCTGTTTGTAAAATTTGTCATTAAACCTGAAATATCCAGTACTGCAACACAATCGAATGCCTTCTATGAACAAATCCTTATTTTTGATTTTAGTAAATTTTTCAATCTTATCCCAATTGTTGTTAATTATTTTAATTGCAAGATCAACTGGAATGTTGGGAAACATGTTTATTACATCGAATGAAACTAGCTTGTACCCAGGAAGAATTTGAACGGTTTGAATTTTGCATTTTAAATCCACACCACTCAACACATCAAAGGGGTTGTCTTGAGCAAAATGCTTAAGGTCATTTGCTAAAATTCATATTCATATTATTCATATCATACATACTATTATTTGGACCTTTGCCATATTTATGAAAATAAATAAATATATGTATATATATATATATATATATATATATATATATATATATATATATATATATATATGCTGCATTTTTTGTTTAAGCCCTAACCCCCAAAACTCGTAATTTAGGATTTTTTATTCAAGTCCTTTACCAAAATAAACGACTATTTCCTTTGCACTGCCTTTTAGTGCTTACAAATACTAATCTTTTGTGACTCAACGATCTCGATTGGTCCATTTAGAGCGAAGTTACAGCCCTTTAAATATATGATTTTTAACTTTTTACTTAATTAATTTAATTTAGATTATATAATTTACTTCAATTGATACATTGCTAAAATAAAATTTGGGGAGATTTTTTAAGGGTTGTATTTTGGGATTTTAAGGATTGCACCAGTTCAAGAATCACCTCCGAGGGCCTTGGCCCAATTTTTGTATAGAAATTCAAAGATTGTATGTATGCCTTAAAAAGCATATTAAATACTAAAATATAAGCAAAAACGTGATTTTTTTAGAAAAATCATATATTTAAAGGGCTGTAACTTCGCTCCAAATGGACCAATCGAGTTTGTGGTATCAAAAAATTAGTTTATTTGAGGACTAAAAGGCAGTACCCAGGAAATAGTATTTTATTTTGTTTGACAACTTGAATAAATATATTATAGTGTAATGCACCCTAAATTATTAGTTTTCGGGGGTGGGGCTTAAACAAAAAGTTCTGAGGTTTTTCTCACCCCGGATTCAGCGACCTAAAAAATGTGTAGTAAACGTGGTCTGGTCTCTGGGTCCAGACTTATTAGCACGTTCCTCCGAAGGAAAGTAGTTATTGAGGTTGCACTCATGTCGGAATTTTTGAAAAATTTCTTTAAATCTTTATCGATCCTACCTAGTAGGCACCGAAAATGACCCCCGTTAAAATTTTTATATATATCTATATATATATATATATATATATATATATATATATATATATATATACACATATGTGTCTGTTAACACGATAGCGGCCAGAGTTTTTGTTTTTTCTTCACGAAACGTAGTATATAGCGTTGATTGAACGAGTTCGTTAACTACCAAAATCGGTCCACCGGGAGGGGGGTTTACCCCGGACCCAAAACACTAATTTGGCCTTGCCAGCCGTAGTTTTTGTTATATTTCAACGAAACTCGGTAGTCGTTATGTTGATCTAAAGAGAGAAATTCGTTGTAAAAATAAACTCAATCGGTTCATTAGGAGGGGGGTTTCCTCCGGACCCACATTACCATTTTGCCACTACCAGCCGTAATTTTTGTTAAATTTCAACTAAACTCGGTATTCGTGGTGGTGATCAACAGAGAAAAATGGGTTGTAAAAATAAACGTAATCGGGTTATTTGGAGGGGGGGTTTTCTCCAGACGTAAAGTACTTATATACTCATATCGGTCGTAATTTCTGCTGTATTGTAACGAAACGCAGTATACGTCGTGGGTATCTCATGAGAAAGAAGTGTTGTAAAAATGAAGTAAATCGGTCTATTGGAAAGGAGGGTTTACTTTAAACTCTGCTTCATTAGAATTAGCCTGCCTGACGTAGGTTCCCAAAGCCGCCGCGAGGAGCGCTATCTCCCACTAGAGGGACGGTATCCTGTTCCTGCGTCAGATCAAAAGACGGAAAATGAAGTTTTTGTGTATTTATTAAGTAGCACAGGATCATGTATTAACATAACTCAGGAAGCTAATTATTTACAAAATTAATAATTGAACAGTTCTCATAAGAAATGTAAATGAGCAGAACTATTCAGGTTTTTATTTTATTTATATAATAGGTTATTTACAGACCATTATTCAGTAATGTAGTCTACACTACAAAAATTCTGAGGAAAGTTCTTAGTTATGCAGCTCCTGCGTGACGGACTTTTTTGTGTGTGTGGCTGTGTTTTCAGAAGAAAAAATTGTTATTTTTTTAATTATGTATGCAGTCCAGTGATAAATTTAAAATATTTTAAGAATTAAAAACTTTTAATGACATTAATATAGGCCTTGACATTAAAAACGAAATTATTGAAAAAAGAAGTTTTTCTCAGAAACTAAGCAAAAAAGAACTATATTCCGAAGGAGATCATTTCTTTTTTTTTTTTTTTTTCTTTTCATTTTGCATTGATTGGGGGGCACCATGTATACACGTATGTATGTATATTATTCATTATTATACACGTATGTGCTCTGTAGGACTACTCGAAGCACAATTAATGATGCTTTGACAAGTTTGATTTCCTTTGTGCCCATAAAATTCTTACTGAATGAGTTCTTTTTCTGTCATCAGTACAAGTTGATACACAATCTCTTGTTAATCTCTCTCCTACCTACTTGTTAATCAAAAGGGTTTCGTCGGAATGCTTGTAAACTTCATTTTTATTTACATTAATTTCCTTTCCTGTACCCGTAGCATTGCAATCTTCTTTTCATTTTTATTTTTTTGTTTTTCTTTATGTCACTTCTATTCCTTACTACTTCGAAGTCTATAAATTTGTCGGTTGCTTACGTCGTACGTATTCATTGGTAAAAATATATTTTCTAACAATTTTCTTTTCCTGTTTTTGAAATCGATCCATGTTAGTTTTTTACTTAGTTTTCTTTGCATACAGTTTTTTTTTTTTGTTTTTTTTTGGCAGTAGCTGTGTCTCGAGCTGAAATCACACGATCATCAGCGAAAGCTAAACAAACACACACACACACACACACACACATATATATATATATATATATATATATATATATATATATATGAAGGACCAGTTTTTTTGTGACCTGTGTGCTATGAAATGCTATATTTCTTCTAAGCTCTTTCGAATTGCGGCTCGGAGTTTTCGCCAGAAGCGGGGTCGTTTCGGTAGTAGAGAAATTGTAAAGACGTCAAAAAACAAAAACTGCCTATCTTAAGTTTAGTCGTTGTGAAATGTCAACAGTTTACAGCTTATACGTTTTTAGGATTTAACCGGCTCCTAGTTCCCAGTACTGTAAAGTCCTTGGAAAACATTCAGTATTTAATAATAGGATAACATTTGATAATAAACTTCTGCTTTTTTTATACATTTTAATCGAATTGTTATTTTATCTACTTGAGCAGCTATTCAATTAGAATTTTAGTTATAAGTATTTAATCCAATTTTATAGAGCTTTGACCGATAAAGACCTAACTCCGGGTTATAATTTATTAAGAAATGTTCATAAAAGTTCTCACTTTACATTTCAGGTGCTCAATTTATAAGATCAAAACTTTATGAATAAATTTCGAAGTTTCTGAATTATAAATTATTAATTCGGTTTAATTATTCATTATTTTTGACATCTGAAAGTTGCCGCAAATAATATATTCTATTCGGTGACTGGCTGCCATTCTCTGTCAGAGATAATAAACCATTCATAAAATTATTTAATTTAAAGTCTCACATTGTCTATTAAATTTCAGCCCTTGCCATTCTATTTTTTGTCAGCATATTAAATAACTTTTGAGCATTCATATTATATTGAGTTATAAATGTTTTGAGTATTTTTTCTTTTAATGCTACTAAATATAAAAATAAGCAAATTTTGAATAACCTACTAGATTAGCATATGATAAATAGGCGTTACTATTTAGTGATGTTGGTACTTAATCGATTATTTTGCATCATGGCTTTATTTACATTATATAGTAATTTTAAACGATCAGGAAAAAAAAACATAGAAGTTTTAAAGAAAAAACAAAATACTATGTCGTAATGGTACGTAATGAATCAGCAAAAGAGATATAATGAGGATTTCCTTCTTTTTTTACGCCTGTTGTTTATTTATAGATTAGATTAGAAATGCGGGAATTAAACGAAAAATATCCTCTTTTTCATAAAATATTACCGCTGTAACTATGCCCAGAATTCTTACCGATAGATAAATCGAAAAACGATTCTGGCACTCATAACCATTTGCATATGTCCCACATTCATAAACCTTATGAGATAGAACTTTTTGTTAGATTTGGAGTAAAACAAAGTATTAGAAAACAAATTATATCGGCGGTTTTAGGCTATTAACATAGATATTATGAACATAACATAAAATATGAAAATGGCTGCTGTGGTCATTCGAAAGCGTAATAAATATCCACCAGAACATATTTTAATGACTGATTTCGATAAGAGCACCTCACTCGTTGAAAAAATTGCTTGCATTTTCGAAAGTTTTGGTTTATTTTAACTTCAGGCTTTTGAAATTTCACTAGATATATTTTAATTATATTTATTGAATATATCGTCGATACAAAAGCAAACTAACGAATATGAAAATCACCACTTTTCAGAGTGGAAAAGTATTTATTCATAACTTTTTTTTGGACAGTCAAATATTCGGCAGATTTGACCTTTTGATAGTGGAATACTTTCCCTTTAATAGAGTGAAGTCAGATTGAAGAATTTGCCGTAAATAAGTTCAGCAGAAATTATTAAAGATGGACAATGAAAGATGCATTTTTTCATATTCGTTAGTTTGCATTTGTGTCGACGATATATGCATCTAGTTACATTTTACATATTTTCATCCAAATATACAGATGGAATTTTATATATACATCAGTTACGCAGTTTATTATACATCTAGTTATAAGAAAATAACTATATTACAATAATTCATACAATTTATATATATACTTTATATATTTTATTTTATATATTTTATATATTTATATATTTTATATACAAAGAAACAAGTTAAGAGATTAACTTTGATATTGTCAAATGTTGTGAGACAATATACGTGGAGGTGTTTAATTTACATTTAGTCATGTGTCGAACTTATGAATGTTTAGGTATGAATGTTTAGTTTTAATATTTTCAGTCTTAAATGGTACAAACAACAAAAACTCTCTTTTGTTACACACTCAAATAACTATTTATTTTTATTCACGTTACATGTATCCACATATATGCAATGCACATATTATACATATATACACACCCACACACATATATTTACACCTATACTTATACTTACACACACATATGAATTATACGGTAACACACGGATATATTCATTATACGGTAACATTCAGGACAGAAGCAGTCACTGTAAAGCTAACCTTTTTCCGTTAATGTTTATATTCTTGAAAGATTGTCGACCGTGGAGACGTTTGCAGGCCTTGGTCAGAGCTATTTGAAGAGTAAGGACTGATCCATGTGTTGTTCTGATGTAGTGCAACATCCAATCTTCCTCCTCTTATAGCCCTGATAAAGTCTTGAATATAAAGCTGAAATGTCGGAACAAATACCAATACATGTATTAAGAAGAAGAAATAATTGTATGTGTTAATTTTTCACTCGGCATAGGGAAGGAGACAATGTCTTTATACTTTGTTTATGATTCTCTATATAGATAAAAGTATAAACAAATACAAATTACTACAAATGAATTAATACTCTGTGAGACCGTGTGAAAGTAGATTTTTGGAAACAAAGGAACATAAAAAACCATAACGGCGAGAAGGTGTAATTTGCTGTGTTGGGAAGTTCCATGCTAAATAGTTTAGTCTGCTTATGACTAATTAAATGTTGCTAATAACCTTGGCAGTTGGAGCACCTCTAATTTAAAAATAAAATAAAATAATAATTAATAATACCAAACAGGTGAAGAATAACCCTTCAAAAATTGTTCAAACTTTCCATTTATTTCTCCATCACAACGTTTCGGACACACAGGTCCATCCTCAGGCAATCTACAATAGTATATTAATTTCAGACATTACATCCTCCAAAACCATTTACTAAATTTTATTGTCATAATTTTAAACTCACCATGTCCTGTTCATTACTAATCGTAATAATAATTAATTATTAATAAATTCAATCCTTTTTACATATAATAAACAGAAATTAAATCCAAATTTTTATAATTATTATATTTTTTCCTGATTAATTCTTTGTCTTATACTCAGATTTTTTATATTATACATAGAAACATATAAAATCAGTTTTTCTTTATCTTATCATTATTTATTAATTGCCTGTTCATACTGCATTGTAAGGTCTACGTAAGTACTTCTTGATAAAGGCTTTTCGAATATAACGCAGTGTAATAATATATAAATAATGTAAGTATATAGACAATAAAGTAACATAATGTTATGTTATAACATATATAGAGTGTAAGATGGACATCGCCATGAAGCGGGACACCTACAAATAATAAATAAATCTATACCAAATTATATAAAAGTCACGTGTCTGTTTCTTCCTTACACATATCTACACCGTTTGACCGATCTTCAACAAACTTGGCACACTGGTAGGTCTTGATCCGGTAAGTGCCATAGGCTAGGTCAAAAACTACTACCAGCTGTCTGTCTGTATGTTTGTTCCTTACACATATCTACACCGTTTGACCGATCTTCAACAAACTTGGCACACTGGTAGGTCTTGATCCGGTAAGTGCCATAGGCTAGGTCAAAAATTACTACCAGCTGTCTGTCTGTATGTTTGTTCCTTATACAAATCCACATCGTGCGGGCAATTTTGACATATTGATCCAGGTAGTGCTCTAAGGTAGGTGAAAATCGTCTATCAGCTGTCTGTCCGCGTAGCACATGACACTTGGAGTGTCATAGGCTAGGTTAAAATCGTTCGGAAGTCACGGGTTCGAAACTGTAAAGCCGAACAGCTACAGATTTGCGTTATTAGATTTTTAGGGATTGTCATAGGCCAGGTCAAAAACGTCTACCAGTTGCTGTCTGTATGTTTTTTTTTAAATAAAAATCCACATCGTTAGAGCGATTTTTACCAAACTTGGCATACATGTATGTCTTGATATGGGGGGTGTTATAGGTTAGGTCAATGTCGTCTAGGACTCACAGTTGGGAGGTCACGGGTTCGAAACAGTTACAGATTCTTGTTATTAGATTTTAATAATACTTATTTGGTTTCTAATTTATTTTTGCTTTTCTAGATTCAGACAGTAAGTGTTGCATGGCACGCCGGGCTATAGATAGTAAAATATATAAAGGCGTTTCGAGAATCACTGTACAGTGTACTTGAAGCAATTGAGAAAGAAGTTTTTAATGTCTTATTTTTCAAATATGTTGCATAAAGTTTATAGGTCCTGTCTGTTAATTAAGTAGCCGCATTGCCTGCATTAAAATGTTAGCATTTCAGGGATTTGATTGATATGCTTCGGATAAAAGGGGAGGGGGGACTCTAAGGGAAGAGAGATAGAAGGTGTTCTGTCCAAGTTTTGACACTAATTGGATTTTTGGATGTTTTATTATTGCATTTTTTTTTTTATTATTGTACTTATATTTAATATTATGAATGTTACTCCGACACATTTCATCTCAGTTGAAGTTTAAATATTTGAGTGACAAGACAAGTCATTGCTGGTATAACACATGGTTGAAGTATTTGTCGATAAATGGACTCGAGGGAATTTATCTAGTCTATTTGTTAATTCCTAGCTTCTAAGGAAGCCACGAGCAGCCATCGGACATCTGTCCTGCTCCCCTCCCCTCGGGAATATCCCACTTTAAGACCCCAAGGCTGGACGGGACTCTAAGGAAGCCACGAGCAGCCATCGGACATCTGTCCTGCTCCCCTCCGCTCGGGAATATCCCACTTTACGACCCCAAGGCTGGACGGGACTCTAAGGAAGCCATCGGACATCTGTCCTGCTCCCCTCCGCTCGGGAATATCCCACTTTACGACCCCAAGGCTGGACGGGACTCTAAGGAAGCCACGAGCAGCCATCGGACATCTGTCCTGCTCCCCTCCGCTCGGGAATATCCCACTTTACGACCCCAAGGCTGGACGGGACTCTAAGGAAGCCACGAGCAGCCATCGGACATCTGTCCTGCTCCCCTCCGCTCGGGAATATCCCACTTTACGACCCCAAGGCTGGACGGGACTCTAAGGAAGCCACGAGCAGCCATCGGACATCTGTCCTGCTCCCCTCCCCTCGGAAATATCCCACTTTACGACCCCAGGGCTGGACGGGACTCTAAGGAAGCCACGAGCAGCCATCGGACATCTGTCCTGCTCCCCTCCCCTCGGGAATATCCCACTTTACGACCCCAGGGCTGGACGGGACTCTAAGGAAGCCACGAGCAGCCATCGGACATCTGTCCTGCTCCCCTCCCCTCGGGAATATCCCACTTTACGACCCCAAGGCTGGACGGGACTCTAAGGAAGCCATCGGACATCTGTCCTGCTCCCCTCCGCTCGGGAATATCCCACTTTACGACCCCAAGGCTGGACGGGACTCTAAGGAAGCCACGAGCAGCCATCGGACATCTGTCCTGCTCCCCTCCACTCGGGAATATCCCACTTTACGACCCCAGGGCTGGACGGGACTCTAAGGGTGGGTTTACACTTGCTAGTTATTGCAGGATATTTATATCAGAGAGAAATCGCGACGATTGAAAACCCATGTAAAATGTATGTCTGCAATAAATTGCTCATGGTAGAATTTATTGCCGACATACATTTTGCATGGGTTTTCATTAGTCGCAATTTCTCTCTGATATAAATATCCTGCAATAACTAGCAAGTGTAAACCCACCCTAAGGAAGCCACGAGCAGCCATCGGACATCTGTCCTGCTCCCCTCCGCTCGGGAATTTCCCACTTTACGACCCCAAGGCTGGACGGGACAATGTCAGAGCCAGCAAAAGGCTCGTCACTCCGGATTCTTTATTGGCCTCTTTAACGTTCTATTTTATTTCCTCCGCTATTGTTGCACAGCTAGTCGGCAGATAAGCCCTTTAGACTACTATCAATGGCTCTCCTCCCTTCTTGCCTTTTAGAAGGGAATGGTAGCCATTTCGTCTCCCTTTCAGCTTACCTATCAGCCTGGCATATGTTTCATTTACAAATAATGTCCAATCTCAATGCTTTACAAAGGTTAGATTTTTTTTTTTTTTTTTTTGGTTGTTATCTTATCGAAACAATTATTTTTTTTCCCCCGATTTTGCAGCATTTATATTCTGTTGTCATGGAGAATTGTGTTTATTAAAACTAATCATTTTAGCGTGGTTCCTCCCTCCCTCTATAGCGAGGTCAACTTTTTTTTTTAAACACCGTTTGGCCGATTTTCACGTAATTTGGCACACAGGTAGGTCTTGATACGGGGAGTGCATAGGCTAGATCAAAATAGTCTATCAGCTGTTTGTCTGTCTTTGTTCCTTATACAAACCCACACCATTTGACCTATTTTCATCAAACTTCGCACACAGGTAGGTCTTGATTCGGAGAGTGTCATAGATTAGATCAAAGTCGTCTAGGACTCATAGTTCGGAGGTCACAGTTACAGATTTGCGTTATTAGATTTTAATATTACTTATTTGGTTTCTAATTTATTTTTGCTTTTCTAGATGCAGAAAGTTGGTGTAGCATGTCACGCCGGCCAACAGCTAGTAGTGTTATAAAAATAAAATACCCACACGATAAAAAGTAGATAAATAATAAAACATATTTCAGGTCCCCGCGCCATCCTCCTCGAGGCAAATGTAGACGGCGCCAGCTCAAAATTTACTTAAAAAAGTATTGACATCCCCCCAAAAACTAACGTTGAAAAAGAAGGCCAAGTTCTAGGCCCCTCCCAAAAATAGTTTGCCTATGAAAGTTATGATATCATAGTATTGGGCCACGTTTTAGGCTTTTAATACCTTGTCAAGAAACTAATAATACCCTCTCAATAATTTTTGAAATTTCAACTTGGCTAGTTTTCGATAACTTACATACGGCTGTGGCCGCTTTAACTTTCATAGATTTCATACAAACCCGATCATTTTAAGTCATCTTTAAATAGCAGACATTTTATAATAAATCTGATCGTTATAGTGGCCATCATTTAACGAAAACTAGACAAGTTGGAATTGCACAATTAAGTGAGAGGGTAATTATTAGGTTCTTGACAAGGTATTGAGATCCTAAAACGTACCCCAATAATATGATGTCATAACTTTTATAGGCAAACTGTTTTGGGGAGGGCCTGGAACTTGGCCTTTTTTCAACGTTTTTTTTTGGTATATATATATATATATATATATATATATATATATATACACACATATATACATACATGTAGACGTAAATTCTGTTAATTATTTTCTATTTTACTAGCTGTTACCCGGCGTGCCATGCTACACCTACTTTCTGCATATAGATAAGCCTAAATAAATTAGAAACCATATAAGTATTATTAAAATCTAATAACAAGAATCTGTAACTGTTTCGATCCCGAGACCTCCCAACTGTGAGTCCTAGACGACATTGACCTAACCTATAACACCCCCCATATCAAGACATACATGTATGCCAAGTTTGGTCAAAATCGATCTAACGATGTGGATTTTTATTTTTAAAAAAACATACAGACAGCAACTGGTAGACGTTTTTGACCTGGCCTATGACAATCCCCTGTTCAAGACCAACCTGTGTGCCCAGTTTGATCAAAATCTGTCAAACGGTATGGGTTTGTATAAAGAACAAACATACAGACAGACAGATGGTAGCCATTTTGACCTAGCCATTTGACAATCGCCGTATCAAGATGTGTCCCAACTTAGGTCAAAATCGGTCGAACGGTGTGGATTTGTATAAGGGACAAACATACAGACAGACACCTATAAGACGTTTTTGACTTAGCCTATGACACTCCCAGATTAAGATCTACATGTGTACCGAGTTTAATCAAAATCGGATGAACGGTGCGGATTTGTTTAAGGGACAAACATACAGACAGACATCTGGTAGACGTTTTTGACCTAGCCTACGGCACTGTCCAGATTAGGATCTACCTGTGAACCGAGTTTAGTCAAAATCGGAGGAACAGTGTGGATTTTTATAGGAAACAATCATACAGACAGACAGCTGGTAGTCGTTTTTGACTTAGCCTACGACACTCCTCAGATTAAGATCCACATGTGTACCGAGTTTAGTCAAAATCGGACGAACGGTGTGGATTTGTACAAGGGATGAAACTACAGACAGACAGCTGGTAGACGTTTTTGACTTAGCCTACGACACTCCTCAGATTAAGATCCACATGTGTACCGAGTTTAGTCAAAATCGGACGAACGGTGTGGATTTGTACAAGGGATGAAACTACAGACAGACAGCTGGTAGACGTTTTTGACTTAGCCTACGACACTCCTCAGATTAAGATCCACATGTGTACCGAGTTTAGTCAAAATCGGACGAACGGTGTGGATTTGTATAAGGGACGAACATTTAGACAGACAGCTGGTAGATTTTTTTGACCTAGCCTAGGAGATTTCTCGTATCAAGACCTACCATTATTCCAAGTTTGGTCAAAATCGGCCAAACGGTGTGGATTTGTATAATGGACAAACATACAGACAGACAGCTGGTAGATTTTTTTGACCTAGCCTAGGAGATTTCTTGTATCAAGACTTACCATTATTCCAAGTTTGGTCAAAACCGGTCAAACGGTGTGGATTTGTATAAGGAACAAACAAATAAATAGACAGAAAAACATACAGACACGTGATTATATATATATATATATATATATATATATATATATATATATATATATATATATATATATATATATACATACATACATAATATATATATATATATTTTTTTTTTATTTGTTTCCTCCTTACAGTAACCCTGCAAGAAGGGAGTTTATTATTGTCTGCAAGTCTCATGCAAAAATGAGCATACCACTTGCATTTGCATATTAACATATTTTGTTTTGTTTTTTAGACATATTATTAGTTTAAGTTAAAATTTAAAAGTTTACAAATTAAAACTATACAAAATACAACGATTGGAGAAAATTAACAAAAGAACAGAATATAAAATGAAGTTAAACAAAAACATGAATAATATAGAATCAATGAATAAGTAGAAAAATTAAATTTTAGTACTACCACATAAAATGCTTAATACCACAGTTTATTTGTAATAGGTATTCAATCTTCCCATTGCCATGTAAAGCTGCTCAGCAAATTCTCTTAATGCCTTATTATGGCACATAAACAGAGTTTGTTCTGGTGATGGCCAGACTCCGTTTTGTTTCACAATTGTCGTTTGTAATTTTGTCCGTTCCTGTATTAGTAGTCGGCAGTCGTATATTAAGTGTTGGTAAGTTTGTTCTGTAAGAAAGTCGCATGGACAAGTGTTTCTGTTTGTGATTTTGAAACGGTATAAGTACGAGTTTATTGAGCCATGTCCTGTGACAAGTTGTGTTGTGTAAAAATCAGTCATAGTTTGTTTTTTTGTTAAATATGTTTGAATTTGCGGTATGAATAGCTTTAAGTGTGTCCCTTTGTTAGTATTTGTCCAGCGGTTTTCCCTAGTTTGTATAGTCTTAGTTTGTAACATATTTTTTAAGTGTTTTTTCGATATCTTATCATAACAAACTGGTAACTGGGGACTCTTTGCGGCAGCTTTAGCCGCTTTATCAGCTAATTCGTTCCCCATATTTCCAGAGTGTCCTCTTATCCACTTAAAATATATGTTTATGTTAATGTTTTGTATTTCTGTTACATGTTTCCTTATTTCTTCTGTTAGTGAGTCATGTATCGAACGATTAGTCAGTTTTTGTAAGGTCGTCTTGCTGTCTGTGTATAAAATTGCATTATTATAGTGTCTGTATTTGGTCTTTATTAGTCGCAAACTTTCAAGTACTGCGTATTGTTCTGCTTGTATGTTTGTACAGTATTGTCCCAGTCTGTATTTATGTACGTCTGTGGGTTCGTCGTTAATAAATACCACTGAAGCACAGCCTACGTTTTCACCTTCCTTACTTCCATCAGTGTAAATTGTTAATTCTATGTTGTTATTTTTGTAAGGACTTTTAAAAATTGGAAAATCAGATGGGTGAAGCCACATTGCAACTTGCAATTCTTTTTCAATTTGACTATTTCTGAAATCGTCTACGTTTTCTGAGGTTTTAAGAAGTTTAAATTGTGCTGTATATTGTTTTGCAATTAATTCTATAGGTACTATTTTCGCTAGGACGCAGGCTGCTTCATACGACACTGTTTTAAAACCCTTTATCATTTTAATGGCCATCAATCTTTGTACTCGTTGTAATTTCATTAAATTGTGTTTTTTAGCAAGTCCAGATTCCCAGATATTAATAGCATAGGTTAATGACGGGAGTACGGCTCCTTTATACAATATATGTAATGCTTCTGTGTTTAGTCCCCATGTAGTCTTTGCAGCGATTGTCAGATTATTTACTAGTTTTAATAATTTTGTCTGTAGTCTGTCAATGTGTGCATTCCAGTTCAGTTTTCTGTCTAATGTTATTCCTAAATATTTCAATGTTTCAACCTGTTTAATGTTTTGTCCTTGTGATTTTACGTGTATTTGTGGATAGATTCTTTTATGTGTAAATATAATGAAAGATGATTTTTGAATATTTAATGTTAACTTATGTTGGTCCGCCCAGTCATCAATAATACTTGTAATTACGTTAATATTGACTTGCAGCTTTTCGAATATTTTAGATTTACTTAGTATTAATATGTCATCAGCATACGCTAAAATAGTTGTGTCTGGAGGTAACTTTATCTTTAATAAATTATGTACAATTAGATTCCATAGTAATGGCGAAAGGCTAGATCCTTGAGGCGTTCCTAGTGTTTGTAATTTGTGAAATTTCATATTTGGTGTTATGATAAAGGATTGTCTGCCTTGTAAGTAATTTTTAATAGATCTATATATATTGTTAGGACAATTGGAATTAGCTAAAGAATTTAAAATTGATGGCCACCATGCATTATCAAATGCTCCTTTAATATCTAGTGATATGAGAACTGTATGTGATTTAGTGTTTTTGGCTTCAGATATGAATTGTAGTGTACTGTGTAATGCATCTATTGTTGATTTTTGAGAGGTAAATCCAAATTGATTGATATGTAGGAGTGAGTTCGAGAACAAATAATGAGATAATCTGGAATGAATTATTTTTTCCAAGACTTTACCAGCTGTAGGAATTAAAGAAATGGGTCGAATCGAGGAAATATCATTCTTGCATTTTCCGGGTTTATTTAGAAGAATTACTTTAGACTTTTTCCATATTTCGGGGAAAATACCAAATTTGAAACAATTTTTGTATAATTCATTGAAAAAAATTGGGAAACAATTATATACATTTTTGAATATTTCTCCTGTAATTCCATCTACACCTGGGGACTTATTTCTTTTTAAATTTTGAATAATATAACTAATTTCTGAATCGGTTAACGGTAGGTCGTCATTTGTCTGTAGGTCTGTTGGTAGATTATTGCGAATTGTTTCGTGTATTTCATTATCATTTTGTAAGTTGTCTGTTTTAATGAGTGAGTCGAGTATATATTGGTATGTTTCTGTTGTATTATTTGTGTATGAATCGTCATGTTTCTTTATCGTATTAAGTGTAAATTGTTCGTGTAATTTTCCATTAGCATATTTGTAAGGCCATGTCCATGGATTACAAGGACTTATATTATTGCAAAATTCTTTCCATGATCTTATTTTATTAGCTTTTATGTTTTTTTCATAGATGTGTTTTATTTCTAAATAAGCTTGTTTTCTTTTCTGTCTCAAAGATTCATTACATGTTGTTTTTTGATATATTTTCCTTAATTTCTTTGCCTCTTTTCGAAGAGTAGTTAAATTTTCATCCCACCAAGGTTTCGGATTAAACCGATTGTTAGTATTATTTTTTTGGTAATTTCTAATTTTAAAAGTCTTATTACAGGTTTTTGAAATGATTTTGGAAAATTTATTCAATGTCAAATTCAAGTTATTACTTGATAAAAATTGTAGCATATTAGTTTCTATATTTTCAGTTATTTTAAATTCCTTACAGATTTCTGCAGATAAAGTATTTTTAAATAAATCCCAATTCGCATTTCTAGTATTATATACTAATCCTATACCTTTTATTTTGTTTTTTATCTGTTTAAAAGCAAAGTTATATTTAATTGATAAATGATCTGAAAAGTTTTCTGAAGTTGAAATTTTCCAATTATTTATTTTATTTATGAGGTTTGGTGTTACTAAAGTTAAATCTATATTACTTTGCCCTCGTGGGCCATCAAAAGTTGGCAAATTTTGATTTTCATTTAATATTGTTAAGTTTTTTAAAACAATGAAATTTTCCAGTCGTCTTCCTCT
The DNA here is from genome assembly GCA_946811695.1 of Gonocerus acuteangulatus. Lineage (NCBI taxonomy): Eukaryota > Metazoa > Arthropoda > Insecta > Hemiptera > Coreidae > Gonocerus > Gonocerus acuteangulatus. Next base: position 62,086,443 of record OX328128.1, read on the forward strand.
TTTATTAGTAATACTATCATGCCAAATTTTCGATCTAGCATTACTATCAATTGCTATAATTATATCGTTAGTTTTTAATTCACTCAGAATTTTATTTAATTTCGTTAAATCTTCATCAATATCACGCGTTATATCAAAATAAGCACTAATCAGTATTAACTGTTTCCCTTCATATATGACTTCAACAACGGTTGTATCTGGCTGGATCACTGTATTTTGAAAGGAGGGATGCATCAATTTGTTTATTATTAATAATTATTTGTGAACGAGATTTATGACTAACGCTTGAATAAATCTTAAATCTTTTAGGTTTAATTTTATTACCAATGTAAGGTTCCTGTAAAAGAGCAATATCTATTTTTTTATTATTTAAGTATTCATATAAAAATACAGTAGAATTAATTTTATGTTTCATATTAATCTGAATAAATTTAATTTCATAATTTTGATCATATGTTTTAATTCCTTCAACAGCCATTGGAATCATAAACAAAAGAAACTAGTAAACAAGATACATTAATTAGATTAGAGTTGGAAAGAAACATATGTTTTCTACCAAACAAAAACAATCGCACATCAATCAACATTAGATTTAGTATATGAATGAATATTTCGTTTTTCAGAAAATGCATAATAAAGCTCGAATGTGTTTTGTTTATCAGCTGTAGTTTATGTTTTGTTTGTGTGTTTATTAAAGAAGGATTTGATAAATGCTCTATTATAATAATAAAGATATTATAAATCAGTGTTGTATTATTCATTGATAATCAGTGTTATTTATTAATCTATTATAGGCATTAAGATAAGATGGGCAACCTTTACTAAGAGCAGAATGGGAGATAGATACCTTTTGATGTGGTTTGCAATAGTTATTAAAACTAATACAATTTATACACTTGTGTTCTTCTATCTTCTCTCTTCGTGGACAGTCCTTGGCTTCATGTTCCTCTGTGCAGTGAGGGCAGGTGAGGGTTCCTCTGCAAAGTCCTGAATGGTTGAGCCGTTGGCAGTTCCTGCAGCGTCGGACAGAAAGGAAGTCATCGGTCTTACTAATCGTGTAGAATAACTTGAGCTTTTCTGCACGTTTCACGATGATATTCCTAGCTTGTGGTGATGTTTGCAGTACTGCGTGTCTTTGATTTTCATTATATCTAGATTTTATTATGAAATAGTGACCTAAATCTTCGGTAGTTAATCCTAATTCCTCATTTTGTGATAGAATAGTCTCTGATAGGTTATGTTCATCAATTTCCGAAGGAATATTTTTATTATAATCCTTGGTCTCAATTTTTTAATAAAATCTGATTTTAAATTTGTATTGGAATTTATCAATGTTTGGTGAATTTTTTCTATATCGTTATTAGTTTGAGTTTCTACAATTAAATGTCCTCTATATGTCATTTTTAAATTTTTAATTCCAATCTTTAATTCTTGTGGTTTTATTATTGATTTGAATTGTTTTTTTGTATCTTCAATGCTATCCTTTTCATTATTATTTTTAACAATAAGCTTAAAAGAATTATTTGTTGGTTTAATTTTAGTTTTTAATGTACTTGCATAGGATTTCTTACTGCTAACCTCACTTGTAGTCATTATGTGTGTAGATACTCCAGGATCTTCACGTTTTTCTTGAATAGTCTTTTGTAAATCTTGAAGGAGTCCTATGGCTTTGTATACATCACTTTTTAAGTTTTTTTTGAGCACTGAAAATTCCCCTACTGGTACCAAAAGGCGGAGCACTGTTTCATATATATATATATATGTATATATATATATATATATATATATATATATATATATATATATATATATATATATATATATATATAGATGAAGTGGCTATCAGGAATCTCAACGCCTTCTGATTCGATTCATGGTCGTCTCCAAGTTCATCACTAAGAGCACCATGAATGTCTATTTACGACTTGTCCACTTGGTTTCATTTGATGGCCGGTTCTTTGTATTCGTTTTAGGAGATGTGTGGTATTTTTTGCTTCTACTATGTCATTTGGCAAAAAGGCAACTCTGGTAACAGTGGTCCTTCATAAAAATGTTTTCCATTAGCGCAGAAATAACTTTTGGACAGTCTAATGGAATATTGTGATCGTGGTTTTATTTTCAATTAATATTTCGGTCCTTGGCTCTGAAATTACTAATACAGTAGAACCTCTCATATCCGACCTTCCCATATCCGACTCCTCCCGATATCCGACCTAGTGCTCGTTGCTGTAGACAGACGCAGAAGTTAAAACAGACACAACAGAAGAATTAAAAAATCTACAAGTGTATCATCATGAATGACAGCTGTAGAAGAGTGGCCTGTTGGAGCGTCATTCTGCTGCTAAGGACGCCTTCGTCGTAGCGATGAAATATATCGAGCAACATCCAAATGCAACCCCAATGGAGGTATTGTTGGCAAAAAAAGTGAAGGGACACTTCCGCAAAGTCAAGATTAAAAAATTAAAACAAAAATCCATAACTGAATTCTTTAAATAAAGTATGCTTAAATTTTGTTTATATTTTCAAAAGAGTGAATGTTTGAAATGTATATAGCAACAGTTTTACAATTACAATACAATATAGTTGCATTACAGTACGGTATATTATAGCTGGTTTATAAATTTCGAAGGCGTTTTTTTTGCTCGTCCCGATCCCGACCTTTTGGCCGTCCCGTCATGGTCGGATATGAGAGGTTCTACTGTATTACTATTTAAGTAACTCGTCCTTTCTTCGATTTTGCAAACGTTACATACCACGTTTTATGAACTTTAAATATATTATATAGTAACAAAGTTACGAGGCAAAATATATAGAATTATTTAAAATGATTAATATTTATTTCTTATTCTATAGAATCGAGAAATATTTGACTTATCTCCAAAAAAAAAATTAGGAGTATAGTATTAGAAGATTTTTTTTTTTTTTTTATGGTCTATTAAATACGAATGGTTTCATCCATATCCAGGCTATGAAAAGGCTGCGACCTTCACATATCGCGTCAAAATAAAACTGTTATTTGCTACAAAAACATTTCAATCTCATAATTTTAAAATGTCACAAACTCGCAAAAAAAAAACTCTTTTCCTATCCTACTATTTGACAGTAGCTGTCGAGGTTCTGGACTGAACCCGTGAACAGAAGCCAAGATATATCGGCGGATGGTAGTTTGCGCGTGGCCACGTGGAGTGTTTTAATAGCATACATGAGTCAAAGGCCTTTCGACTAATATTTTTTAAATTCTATTTTTCACGTTTTTTTTTCCTCCTAAAGGCCTCTTGGCTAATTGTACGAACTCCAAGGTCTGATGATGCAATGAGCTTTGAGTAAATTCACTATCACTGTTGTTTCGAAGAAGACACGTGTGGCCTTCTGGGCCAACACCAGGAACGTTGGAGTCTAGTAACCAAAATAGTACACATCTAGGTTTATACATACTTTAAAATGACAAAGTTTGGTGATAAATTATCTTCTCTTCTTATTCATTAAAGAATAAAATACTATCTGTGACGATTTAAATGTGCTGTATTTACCGAAGTCCCATTAGAACCGGTTTGGGCAACCTTTCACATGTAGTGGGCCAAAGTTTAATGTGCAAATTCGTTCGCGGGCCGCGTAGATGGTTCAAAATAAAATAACATCGGATTTTAAAGTAGTGTACATACTTTTTAGCGATAGATATCAGATACGAAATAATACGACAGTGTTATTACAATATAATTTATTGAAATAACAAAATAGGTACAAAATTATAATTAAATCGTGAAATATAGAATTATTACAAACTACGGAAGTTAAATATCGGCTCGAAATCAATGGGAGACTTTAGCTTTGATGTTTGCCGCATCACTCTTTGATTATCGCCGCCACTCGGCTAGCTCGCTCACTTGATTCCGTAGCAACTTGCGACAAATTCCATCTCACTCGATCTTTCTCATTTGGATTGGGATTAAACAGTGTAATATATTTTTTTTTTTAAATTGGGTTTACCAAAATGTCTCGCGCACCGGTTTTTGCCCACATATGCATTAGAGGATATCTTTTGAATTCATTCACTATATAGAGATTTTAAAAATGGATCATGAGTAAGTGGTTTCAGATAAATCTTGACAGCATGAAAAAGAACACTAAACAAGGTAGCTTCCCCGTTAGTCTTGATTCCAGAAAAAGGAGACGAATAGTAATGGTTGTCCATGACTTTCGATAGAACGATAGTGGATAGGAAAGGGAAGAATAAGACTTTCTTTTTTTTTAATTAATTTATTTATAAGCACCCGCAACTAAGGTGATCTGCTCGAAACAATTATACAGATACATTACAATAAGACTTTACTGGGCGATCAACTCCAGTGTAATTCGTCCTTGAGTTTACTCAATTTATTAAAAATGTTGCTTGGCACTATTTTGCCCCTTTAATTTTTACTATTTATTTACAGTTATTTTAATGAATTATATTTTATTATAGAGGTTGTTAAGTTTAAACATTTCTACTATTTTGTTGCTATGTTCTGATGATTGTTGTTATAATGAACAGTGCAATGTAAGAATTGAAGGATTGGTTGGGATTTGGCAAAGAAAAAAACTTTATATAAACAAATACCGTGAACGTTTCGCCATGCTCTTTGGCAGCGTTGTTCAGTGCTAAATGCCTATGCGTTGGCAAGAAGTTTGTAATATAGATTTTGCTGAAGATCTAACGTTTTTCTCTTAGCCGAATCCCAACCATTGCTTCACTCCTTGTCACTTCAAAGGCTGATGTGGTTCGTCGTGTATTAGGAACTCGGAGGATGTGTTGGATATGGAGAGGGAATCGCCCGCTTCAAAAATATCTTTAGGATATTTTGTTATTACATGTAAACATAGTCCACATAGAAGAGACTAGAACTAGCAATTGTCCATTAGTCTTCTTGTCATGAGAAAGATGACCCTTCGTTGACCTTTTCAACCTTTTAGACGTGTGAAATCGAGAGATGCTATGTTTCAAATATTATGTTAATATGCTTTAGGGTTGTAGTGCGATTCATCGTTATTGTAGTTCGTTGTTGCTGAGTTGAAGGATAACATATTATCATTATTATTATCATATGAGTATAAAGGATTTAATATACATGATCAAAATTTATATTTCTGTCGCAAGCTTCTTCTCCTGCTCTATTTGTCTGAGGACATTCATTGAGCATTTAATATTTGGATATTCAGGGCCCATATTTGGTGGTACTAATGAAAGACTCCTTGAAAACAAATTCTTCAAATCAGCATCGATCCTACCAATTGTGTAATATTAATGTCTTTCCTTTCATTTATGTTTATATATTTTTGTATGTACGTTTTTTTAATATATTATCTCGCTGCTTATTTTTATGTTTATAATTAGGAGGTCAATTGTAGAAACTAATTACTTTTTATGAAAAACTTATTTTATATTTGTCTAATACATTTTCTTTTGGATTTTCTGTTGTTAAATGCGTTAGTGTTTTGTTGAAGAATTTTTATTCTGATTTTTAACAGATTTCTTCTGATTGCTCTGGTCTTCTTCTTCCTTCACGGTCATCAGTATTGTTGGATTTGAGCTAGTGTCTATGGTTTTGTGTTGGTGTGGGTCACCCCCTTACCATGGGAGTACACATAAGATATTTGTATATTCAATAATCAGTATTGTAATAATATATATATATGTATATATGTATATATATATATATATATATATATATATATATATAAATAAATATATATAGACAAATTTATATATTTATTTGTATTATTGATCTATGGGATCCGAAACATGAAATTTTCGTGTCGTTATCGTGGAGTTCTGGAACCGCGCTAAAAATACTTATCGTAACTAGAATATTCACATTTAAACCTATTCACTATGGTTCTCATACTCCTTGGCAAACAGTGGTACTATCATGCACCTATCGAACAAGCATCCTCTAAATAGGCCATCTGTAATCCCATATTTTTTCAGCTATTACGTAACACAGGTTTATGGGACGTTTTATCTACAGGTTCTTTGGAAAGAAGAGCCACCACCCCTAGTGAAAATCGAATCCACGACCCTAGTGCTCACTCATTATCACTAAAGGCCACCTGGCCTCTATTTCATAAATTCTACATGTATTTTTGGTAAACCAGATGAATTATATGTACAATACTAACATTGATTTAATGCTAAAGATGACACTACATAAATTTGATATTGTTGGCATCGTGTAAAGAAATTTTTTCTCAGAAGGAGCCAACACAAAAATTAATAAAACACTATTTTTATTGAATATAAATATTAATAATGTCTTTTGGAATTATTGTAAAAATAAAAGTTCAATCCAAAAGGCATATCTGTCAGCTGATGTGGTTCAAAATACCTCTATACACAATAACTGGAAAGCACCAAACCTCTTAAGCTTAAAGGTAGCTAAGGAAGGTTAGAGAATTTTCAGTTTCATAATATTCAAAATAAAAATTGGATCTCACTAGAGCAGCATGTGATTGCCATCTTCCACACCATCAAATGCTTGAAATCACCACCAGAAATTTCACACCTCAATACTGATTTCCATTAATAATAATACACTTTTTAAAAGATGTTTGTAAAGTATCTCAATAACACTAATTGTTTTTTCACTCTCTCTCTAGCTTTTGTTGTTGAACATATGTTAATTAACATATGTGTTAATTGAATCATATGTTCTGCTACAATATCAATAATATTCAGTATCGTAAATTTTTGTTATCTTGTTCTTAGTTTAAATTTACACTCAATAGAAGGCAAAATAAAAGACTAATGAATGCAATTGATAAAATTAAAGCTATTTAGTTGTTATAAAATATTAATGTTTTGAAAATGAATGAAAGAATAATGGAAATTTAAGCGTTTCTTTGAAAAGTAGTTTACAGTCTAATATAATATACATTATCAACTGTTCAGCACGATAGTCACATTTACATGTATTTTGTTCACTAATTTAAAATCTGTGTACTTCTTTTGATGTCCGTGACCGTGGTTTCTGTCAGCTTATTATTTATTCCTGATCATTTCAGGGTGTCTGCCATAGTAAATTTGTTCTACTGTATTGTAGATGTCGGCCTTTTTTTATGTTTATCTTTGCTTGTAATCTATATTGTTTTCGGGTCTATTTCGGAAATGGGTGCCAGTGATTTGTTAAATAACTGTTATTATTTTATATAACTTATATATATTAAGGAACTACATTTTATAAATAACCTCAAAACATATTTAATAACCTCAACTAAAAACAAATTATATCTCTGTACGAAAATCGACGATGTTCTCCAAAATCTTCTCAAACAAGTACTCCTTCCCATACTTCCTCCTCCATATAAATTCGCATGGACATTAATCCAGCATGCTCCTCCTAGTTCCGTATTCTATCTCGTTTTGCGGTTGACCGGTAGCCATTGTCTTCAGATATCCATAAATAAATACCAATAAATCGTTGTTCCAGGCCTGACTGCCGCCTTAATACTGGAAGTCAACATTTCAGCAGTTCTAAATGGGACAGTGTAGAGGAAACACTCCCTTGTCTCCCTGCATATCCTCCGAATAGGCATTGCTATGGGATGCCTTTTGTCGCAAACCTTTGAACTCGGTGTGATCCTTTTGCTCTGTAGAAACCTAATAGCCCGAGAGCTGGCAACGCACTTTTTATGAAGTGTTTTATTCACCTTAAAGTTTTGCTATAATATACCTCTTAGGTAGATAAGAAGGTATGTATGTGTTTCCTGGACATACCTTGGAACACCAGGTACTGCGCATAGGGGAAAGGTGCAAAACAATATTTCCGAAAAATAGAGTTTTAATCAGAAGCCAACTATCTTTAATGTAAAATTTAGACATTTTTACAATGAATAATAAGTATGGCAGACACTTTTAAGGGGTATAACACGTAAAAAAAAAAAAAAAAAAAAAAAAAAAAAAAAAAAAAAAAAAAAAAAAAAAAAAAAAACGGAACAGCTGTACAAGATCATATGAGCAAGAACCAATAACTACAATTGCGCGGTGCTGTCATTCACTCTTACGGTTACGCGCAGTGTATTTCAGTCTATCATATTCATCATTTATTTTTATGTTTCTTGATAATTATACCCCATAAAAGTGTCTGCCCTTTTGTAATTATTTTTAAATATGTTTATTGAAGACGCTTTGTTAAATCGCAGCTTGAATAAAGCACTTCATTTAATATTAAAAATAAAAACTAGGTACTTAGTTTTTATTATTATTTTAACCCCCATAAAAGTGCCTGCCTTATTTATTATTAATTTGAAAATTGCTTTAATTTGCCATTTTGTTCATTAATAATAGTTGGCTTCTGAATAAAACTCTACTTCTGGGCAATATTGTTTTGCACCTTTCCCCTATACGCAGTGCCTGGTGTTCCAAGGTATGTCCAGGAAGCACCTTCTTATCTACCTAAGAGGTACATTATAGCAAAATTTCAGGGTGCATAAAACACTTCATGAAAAGTGCGTTGCCAGCTCTCGGTCTATAAGAGCATTCTCTTCAGTCCTGATATGGTCACTAAACTGAAATATATTCATTACGTTTGATTCAAGATCACAAATGAAACTATAACAAAATTAGGAAATTTGGTGAGATTACCTCACCATATTTTACAGAGTCTAATTTATTTTATTTAGGTAAAATAATCACACTTACTGTTAAAATCACTGGCACCCCTTTTCCGAAATATACCCTCTTTTTTTTCTTATAGCAGTAAGTTTTTTACTGTAGTCTTAAAAATTTCGCTGCTGATTTTGCTTCATTGTATGTTTTATTATTTTCCAAATTATCCTGATTGGGCTAGAACTCATATTAGATTTATATTTCTGTGTGCGTTGTTGTTTGTTTTCCGAAGTTTTTAAATGAATTCCAACCTAATTTTTTCTGTCTTTAAGTCATAAAAGTCTATATTTTTTGGTCTGTCCAATTTAACTCTTAGAACCCGTACGGTATTGAGTAAAGGAAGCATAATTGCACATGCAGTTTCCTAGTAACTGTCTAAGGCCTTCGAAATGAAAATTATTTCAAGTGAAGGAAAAGCTAGCCCAAAGTAGTTGGAATTCAAGTCTGCTTCGTGAATAGAGACCACTCAAAATTAATTAAGGCCAGATAGAGAGAATTCACAGAGGAAACCTATTTCCTTTATATAGTCTCCTTTATAGCTGAATTCCAACTGTTATAGAGGAATTTCATCTGCCAAGTTCGCTCCAATTAATGGCTGTGGTCTCCGAAGAGAAAAGGATCAAACAAACCTTTACCTCTTTAATTATTTCTGCCTCAATAGTAGCATTAACATTAAATCCTCTTGCTTTTCGAATAATACTTCTGCTTCGATGATTTTCAACATTAGAACCCTCGAAAACTATGAAGGGAAATAATTATTGAAATGTGACTTACTCATTAGCGAAGGAACGAAGTTATTGAGGTTGCAGTCATGAAGGAAGAATTTCCAACACATTTCTTCAAATCTTCATTGATTCTACCTCCTAGATACCAAAAATGTCTCCCGTTAAAATTTCTCCCCCCCCCTCTCTCTCTCTCTCTCTCTATATATATATATATATATATATATATATATATATATATATATATATATATATACACCTATATACCAGGAGAGAATTTTTACCGCCAATTTCGTGCTGGGAGATTATAGACCACGCCCTTTTTCCCTCCAACTAACCCATCTATTTGAACAGGCTATAGCTTAAATTGTTGTTAGCCTTAGCTTTGGCTAAGTATTGATAAATATTAAACACTATCTCTCTTACCTAACCTCTCAAAGCCTTCCCTGGTCCTAAACGAGAAATAATAAGTTTTTACTGAGTTTGAAGTAGCATGTTGTTCATTGCAGTGGGTACGGAAATGGGGAACCGTAGGGAATATTTCGGGGGCGAGGTTAGCGCACTGGACTAATAAGCTGGAGGCCTGAGTTCATATCCCGAGCAAGCACTAAAGATTTTTTCTTCTAGTGTCTTCGTTCACCGGTTGAATTCGGCCTCCCTGACCGTCCCTAGGCCAACCCAGCCTTTAATTAATTTAATAATGGGTACCTTGGTTGGTGCTAATGACTCTAGCAGTCGAAGCAGCCAAGGGGAAAATCAGGCGGCCGGAGCATAGTACTGACCACACTATAACCCTAGTGTGCCGAATGGTCATGAATCAGATACCTCTATAGTATCTGCCCCTAAGGGCCCTCGTGGCCTGTTACGGGACTGATTTTTTTTTTTTTTTTAGGGAATATTTCCCTCAGAATTTCACGCATGCGGGATTAGAACTATTCCATCAAACCAACTGAACCCCCCACCACGGGTCTATTACATAGTTGTCCCTCGCCACCTCACGAAAACAGCAGTACATGTACACCCGGTGTCATGGGCGTATATAGAAAATAATTTCGAAGGGAGCTGTGAAAATTTCGGGGGGGGGGGCTGAGACCATTTCCGGTGTATGGAATACTAACAATTTAGATCTTGGAAGACTTAAACGCTATTACATTCAAAATAGAATATGTTTGATGAACTAAATGATCTTATTTAATTTATTTTTAAAGGTTTTATGATTTTTTTACCGATCAAATCAAAATTTCGGGGGTGGGGGGACTGCAGCCCCCTCAGCCCCCCCTTTATATACGCCCATGCCCGGTGTGACAACCAAGTATGCCTAGATATTTCTAATTTTATTTGCGTAGGTTTCTCCTGCCATATTAGTGTGTGTCGTTGTATCACGGGTGTAATTTTCTATAATAAATCCTCTATCGGGCTGGATGTAATTTTAAAGAAACTTATTTGGGTCTTTTTTACATAACTCCATAGCGTGATTTTTATAAGTGACTAATCTATACTAATAAAACACATGTATTATATTTTAGTGATTTATTTAATGAACATAAAATAAATCTCATCAAATAAATATGGCTCACGGGCATAATAATAATTACAAACAGGCACCTTTGTAATTGTCAGTTTTTAATATTAATAATCCATCTACATCTTCTTTTCAAATGGCTCATCTTCATATGATGTCCGTTTCTGCATGTTCTCTTTTGATGTAAAAGTCTCTTTCCTTGATAAATTTTTAAAGCAATTGTTTCATCCTTTTTAATGTATAAACACAAACCGAATGCATTCATTTTAAAAATAATACTGAAAGCAATCACATATGTTTTCGATTGAACATTATAATCACAGAATACCATATGGTTATAACAAGAACAGTCTCTCTAAATACAAATCACGGTATGGAGGTTTGTAAAAAAATACCCCTCATTTTCATCTGTGATTGTCAGCTGAATTAGAAATACTGTCTCTTCGAAACAACCACTGCCTGGCCCACAAACGGTTTTCATTCTTCGATTTCTTCTATAAATATGGATTTATAAACGTTTGAGTAATTTTTTTCAACACATCACAGCAACGTTGCTCCATTCCGTAACAGGTTTCTGGATATTGATAAGTTTTTTACACACCAACGTGTGAACGACTAGTTGTCACTAAGACAGCTGAGTGCGAGTGTCAAGTTCTAAGGTCTTGTAAACTAGGCCTTACTTTAACACTATGTACAGCCACAGTAGTACTTGGTTGGGGCTATTGTGCTTAGCGTCAGTCATGGTGCAACCCTGATGATGGAAGGTTTACCTGCCTAATTTGGCTCTTAATGGCTTTAAGTAAAGTTTCTGGCTTGATTATCATGTTTTAGTGTCTTGGATTTGATATATATATTTACTTTTTCTTAAAATAATTTGAACGGCCGGTTATTATATCGAGATTTCTTTACTTCGACGATTCAGATCGAAATGCTAAGCAGGATTTGGAAGTCACAATGAGGGAGAAAACGCGCTAAAGAGGGCAATTATATTGCAAGAGTAAACTTCTCGATGACTGCAGAGCCAAGGTCAGACACTTGGTGCTAAATCATTAGCCTGAGTGGATGAATGGCCGACCTCGGGAGCACGTGTCTAGCACCCGCCATTCAACTTGCAGCTCAAGATAAGCTGTCATTTTCAGTCCTGGTAATAAAGAAAAACAAGAAGAAAAAACAGAACCTTCAAATATTCTAGGACAATATGAAGGAGAAATTGAATATAGAATTATCTGAATGTGCCTAACGTCAGAGCGGATAAAGGTCATCACGCAGGACCTGTATAACTAACCCTACTTCTCAGCTTATGCTTACTTATTACTAGCTTACGCTCCATTTCAGAAGAAAATAACCTCCATAAATCTATATATACAGGTTGATTCAGGTCTAAGTAGCCAAACTCTAGAAGGTGATTCTAGACATAATTTCCAACAAAAAAGTTCAATTTTCTGTTTTTTTAACGTAGTCATGTTTTTTAATGAATAAGAAATGATTGCTCAAAAACTATTCAACATAATTGAATTCTAATTATACCATCATAAAATAGACAAAATTTCATTAAAAAACACAGTAATTTAATTTTCTAAAATCATTCTTAAAAAGTCCGACTCGCAGGAACTGCCTCATCTTAGCGCGGTTCCGTTCTTATCCCTAGTCTAATTTCGAAAGATTAAAATAGAAGCAGTTATTATTTTGTTGAGAGGAGATCGTTGACCGTTGATGATGCAAGGTAGGGATTGTCCGGGTTCGGTCACTGCTACTTAATAATACATACCCCATATGTGTATGTATGTGGGCATATATACGTACATATGTGTGCGTGTATATGTGAATATGTGTACATGCTTATATATAAATATATATATATTATATATGTATATATATATATATATATATATATATATATATATTAGGTATATTTACATAGATATGTGCATATATTAGTGTTAAATATGTCCTACTTGTATTTACAGCCCTGATGAAGGCTTGAAGTTCAAGCCGAAACGTCAGCACAATAAAACCATTTTTACGACAAAATATAGTTTTATTAAGTAGCAGTGACCGAACCCCGACAGTTATTATTTTGGTTCCACCAGTCTTGAAAGGTAGGATTTACAATCTTACCTGGAAGGGTCGGCAACACTAGAAACCGTCCCGCTAGTTACAAGGTCTTGGAATCTTGGAACTCTATATTTCTAACAATAAATTGTTTTTGATATTAGACTTAACCTGTTTCATTTTCGAGTACATTATCCAACTATAAGCAATTAAACAATAACAAGGAATAAAAAACAGATAAAAAGAACAGTTCGAATAAGCGAAATCAATTACTTTAAAGCTTTAAGCTCTTATTTCTCTTATTGTCATCGCCTAATCAAAACTTTCATTAGAACCTTTTATGTAGAGCATTTAATAAGCTTTCTAATGGTATTCTTCCGTTTACCAAGATTTTCAACCGTTTTCGAGATATTAATGAAAGTTCCCAAAATTTACATTATTTCTAGCAACAGAAAATTGGTCTCATTTTTCATATCCTGTTTTACACACAAACTTTTTTCCCAACATAAGAAATTACAAAAATAAAAAGCAATATAAAACGAAGGGAAAGAGACAAAAATTACAAAAAGAACGACAAAAACCCGTTCATAAGAACAAAACAGACGTATTTGAAGTTTAAGCACTTATTTCTCCGATTGACATAACCTAATCAAAAATAGTTTTAGAATCTTTTTTGTAGACAATTTAGTAAGCTTTCAAATAGTTTCTATCTACTTACCACGATTTCCCCACCGTGTTCGAGATATTAATGAAAGTATACGAAGTTCCCAAAACTTTTCATATCTGTTCATAAAATATTTTATTCTAACCCTTCCTTAACTCCAAACGTAACAAAACTTTCAACATATTAGTTTTGATGAAAGTAGAACATGCAGATAATGTTTCAACTGAATCCCGTAATTCTAAGTACCCAAACCAAAAACGGTATTCAAAAACTATTTTTACAATTTTCTCGGAACGGTAAAAGCTATCGCCTTGAAAATGGTTTCATTCGTTTTCCTAGCCCAAGAAGCGTATAAAAGAGTACTTACAAGCTTACGAACTCAAAAACGTAAGCGTTACGATTTTTTCTGCGCGAATTTCGCCCCAAACGCCATCTTCCAGTGGGCGGATTTTGATGGTTAACGAACTTGACCTTTCATATTGGACGACTGATTATTGTACCAAATTTCATCAAAATCGGACCATTCGTCTTCGAGCTAGAGAGCGAACAGACAAATGTATATATATATATATATATATATATATATATATATATATATATATATAAATATATACATATATATATATACAAATTTGAACCACCGTTATTTTCGGTCTCTAGGGGTTCTGAAACGCGAAATTTTATTGTCGGCACTTCCGGATTGTTTCATTGTATCAACCTTATAAGCGGGGTTCCTCCCTATGGGGGAGGGAGGAACCGCGCTAACATTGTCAGCTGCTCATATCTTGGTGGAAAACTTGTCAGCTGGGGGGGTATAAGCGCTGAGCACATGGCGCGCGCTCCGCTTTAAACCGCCAGCTGACAACTTTTCCACCCACATATAAGCAGCTGACAATTTGTTTTGTCGATCTTATTACGAATACTACCTACTAACAAAATTTCAGGAATCTTAATATAGTTTTTGACTATTTAATAGCGAAAGCATGCTTATATTGATTACAACTTCTGAATATATTGATTGTAAATGAATATTTTTATTATCAACGTTAAAATATATTATGTATTTGCATTAAGGTAAGATGAAAAAATATATCATTTATTTGTATAAAATACATGGCACATAAAAAATTTTTGCCTGTGAATGCGTGAAAATCAGGCAACGCTTGGCACAGTGTTTCGCCTAGTATTAAAAATAAGTTATTATTATCTAAATAGTTTGGTTGGTTCACGTTCCCATATTCATCCAAATTTTAACATCTAATGGCAAACAATTACCTCCAGTAGTTGAAATGATTGTTCGAGATCAGCAATTCACTCAAGATATTAAAATTATTCATTTTCTTTGCTTTATTAATGTTTCATCATTTTTTCAACACCAATAATTAGTATTTTCAAATGAGAGACAGCAGGATGACCTCACAAACACTACAAATATCGAAAGTAATGATTCTGAAGGTGAAGAGTCAGACTTTCTTTTTATTAAAAAGTTTTATTAGGTAACTATTATTATTATAAATAAATTATATAATAATTTTTACAGTATTTTATACAAATAAATAATATATTTTTTGATCATACCTTAATACAAATCTATACAAATAATACAATTCTAACGGATCGCTGTCTGTTTCTGGAAGATGGGGAAAAATACTATTGGGGACCTTTATCAATGTAATAGTACCCAAAACAATGATTTTTAAAATTTTTGCCTGCTTGTCTGTTTATCTGTGCGCGCTAATCTCAGAAACGGCTTATCCGATTTAGTTGCAGTATTCACTAATATATTGTGGTACGTTTCACTTAATATTTAGTGTTTGTTTCATGCGAATCGGTACATAAATAATAAAGCCATGATGATTAGATAGTTAGCCGTCGAGGTGATAAGTACAGATGGAATGGTTGGGATTCGGCTAAATAAACCTCAATATGATTTTGTTTTTGTTTTAAAAAAATCTATATTTCGAGGGATAGATTTTTTTAAAACAAAATCATATTGAGGTTTATTTAGCCGAATCCCAACCATTCCATCTGTACTTATAAATAATAAAGTTATGCCAATGTAAAGAATCATGTGCAACATTTCATGAACTATCGTTAATTCGATACACACCAGAGGATTTTTTTTTAACGAAACTTTGTATATAGTATTCTCTTAGCAAATGATTTAACGAGTTCCTTAACCAGAAAAATTGGTTCATCTGGAGGAGGGGTTTACTCCGGACCCAAAGTCGCTCGGACGAAACTCGATATTCGTTTGTGGAAATATTAATAGAAAAATATGTTGTAAAAATAAAGTAAATCGGTTTATTAGGAGGGGGGTTTATTCTGGACCCGATTTACCAACTTACCACTACTAGCCGTAACCTATCTTTACATATAATAAAATTCTAACGGATCGCCGTTTGTACATGCAAGATATATGAGTAAAAATACTATTGGGGGCCTTTATCAACGCAATTGTACCCAAAACAATGATTTATTGTTGTCTGTTTGTCTGTATGTTTGCTGTGTCAGACACTCTATACACACTACAGTTAAACAATCCTTAAGAGGTCTAGAGCTTCTTTTAGCAATCCTAGCAGCCTGTATGGTTGATCCCCGATGGCTATACCTCTAATATCGAGTAGGTATAAATCTACTGTAAATTAGATTGAAAAAAAAATACCTATACGACGATGTTTAAAATCTAAAATAAACAAACAAGAACCTTCAAGTTTAACTCCTCTGGATTACGGATGGGATATTGAAGATAATATATAAACCTGTAAATGGTTTGACGGCGAACAATTCCGTCGAGTAGTTGATATGATTATTCGAGGTCAGCAATTCACTGAAGATATTAAAACTATTTATTTTCTATGCTTTATTAATGTTTAATCATTTCATCAATAACAATAATTAGTATTTTCAGCTAAAAGACACCAAGAAGAGGATGACCGCACAATTACTGCCGGGGGGGGGGGGGTGATGATTCTCAAGGCGCAGAGTCAGAATCAGAAAACGATTGACTTTCTTTTTATTATTATATTATTAAGTGTCTTTAGTATACTATTATTATTATTATGATTAATTGTATAATACTTTTTTATTACCAATACAGTATTTTATACAAATAATTGACATATTTTTTCATCTTACCTTAATGCAAATACATAATATATTTTAACGTTGATAATAAAAATATTCATTTACAATCAATATATTCAGAAGTTGTAATCAATATAAGCATGCTTTCGCTATTAAATAGTCAAAAACTATATTAAGATTCCTGAAATTTTGTTAGTAGGTAGTATTCGTAATAAGATTGACGAAACAAATTGTCAGCTGCTTATATGTGGGTGGAAAAGTTGTCAGCTGGCGGTATAAAGCGGAGCGCGCGCCATGTGCTCAGCGCTTATACCCCCCCCCCCAGCTGACAAGTTTTCCACCAAGATATGAGCAGCTGACAATGTCTTTCGTTAATCTCACTACAAATACTAGTAACCAACAAAATTTCAGCAATCTTAAAATCGTTTCAGAATTTCGTATTTTTGCCAAGTTTAGACCCCCAGCTGACAAGCAGTCCACCGCTGGCCGGCCAGCTGACAAGTGCCAATGATTATTGTATAATATAAGGTGTCTCTCCAAGAAATTTCATGAATCTTAAAATCGTTTCACATTTCCATATTTTTCCTATGTTTGCAACGTCCCAGCAGCCAAACCCACCGCTACCTAGCCAGCTGACAAGTGGCACTGTTCTAGTTAAGACTTGTACAATCAATAGTGAAAAAATGAAGAATCTTAAAAATCGTTGCATAAAATGTACACGGGCCGACGGACTATATCCTGTTCCTGCGATAGATCAAAATACGATAATATGAGATTTTTTGTATTTATTTCGTAGTGTAACAGGTACCATGTGTAAACATAACTCTGGAAGCAAATTAATAATTGATCAGTTACTCATTACAAATTTAAAAGAGAACTGTTCATGTTTTTATTTCATTTATGTAGGATATTTTAACCAAATTGTTCTGGAAAGCAGTCTACACTACCCAAATTCTGAGGAAAGGGGGTCGATTCGACCCCCTTGAATTTCAAAAATTGTTGATTTAGTACCATTGAATACAAAACATATGGTCTCCAAATCGCACGAGGGATAAATTACTGATTTCCAGCATTTTTCAAATATATTTAAGTGAATACTGAAAACCATGATTTCTATTGGGTTTCAATAGTTTAATATAGTTGTTCGGTATTTGATAACGTTCTACCGATCACTTATTACCTACCTCTATGGCAGAGATCGATACTAAAGATATCAGGATCTACTGGCAGCTTCATCCGAAATGAGTACTTTGTAATCTGACTTCCAAGTGGCAACTGAAACATGATATGATTCAAAATGAACGTATGAACATGAGTCCATATGTTACAGAAGCCGAATTTCAATTAGCTTAACCCTTAATTAGTGGCGTCGGGTCATATTGACCCGAATGTATTTGTTTATTCATTTTCTTTGCCCTTTGAAATCTTTGTATTTCAATAAATATTATTGTTTATTATTATTTATTTAAATTATTTTACCCAAAAAAAAATCAATTTAAAGGTTGTTTCACTGGGGCCCGACACCATTAATTATGGAAGGAAAAGCCCGCCACTAATTAAGGGTTAATTCAGTCCGCTATTGAAATGTAATGAAATTTTCTGGGAATTGTTTATATATGCATAAGTGTTTATTGTTAGACTGGCTTAAGAGCGAATAAGTCTCTGTAAATATGAAAATAGCCAAGGATTCTCATTAATGTTTAGAATTAAGGGTTGTCCTAAAATATTTTAAATATGTAACTAACCAAAGTCCGAATAGCTAGTTAGATACGATTTCTTATTCAGAGTTATTCCACCCTCTCAGTGATTTTTTTTTTTTTTTTTTTTTTTTTTACGGCGCATCAACAAATCATGGCTATTAGCGCCGACATCCAGGGTGCAGCCAAGAATTTTCTCAGCGAGCCCTGAGATGAGAAAATATCTGGCGCCGGTGGGGATCGAACCCACCATCTCCCGCTTATGAATCTAGCGCGCTAGCCACTAGACCACGGGAGACCCCCCTCTCAGTGATATATTCTTTAACTATACCTCTAGGTTTGTGGAACTGTTATTAATTGATTAATAACAGTTCCGCCATTTTATTTATTAAGTTGTTCTTATTTTTATTATTTTGCTATGTTTTATCATATACGTTAATACGCTATAACATCGTAAAACCCAAATTTTGAATAGTTCACATATCCCGCTGTCTGTAAAATCTAGTCGTAAAAATGAAAAGAAATTGATTTATTTAGTATAATAATGAGAATTTTAAGTTGGAAGAATATACCATTTCTAAATGGACCCTAAGATCTATTTACAACATTCCATTTAAGTTGAAATTGTAGCACCATTTATTATGATACCATTAATGTGTTCTGGAAGCAACAATAATATATAAAATGAAATAAGAGTACACGACCTATTTAATAAGCCAATGTTTTTTGTCGACATGGCAATTGTAACCAGGCTTTATGTAAAGACCAATGCAATAGTATGCCTAAAATTCAATCTGCTCAATAGAACAGGGTTTATTTGGTACTAACAATACAAATCCCAAATTAAAAGGTTTATTTTTTCCCCCAATGTCTAACATTACCGTGGTATCGCCCCACTATGGGATGATTCCAATGTTTTATATTATCTTGCGCTAATAGGCTTCCAGGTATATCATTTAAAAACATAATAAGCATATAAGCAGTATCCTCACCATGTATACACACACACACACACACACACACACACATACATATATTTATATATATATATATATATATATATATAAAATCACGTGTCTGTCTGTTTCTTTGTTTGTTTGTTTCTTATACAAATCCACACCGTTTGACTAATTTTGACCAAACTTGGAATAATGGTCGGTCTCGATACGAGAAATCTCCTAGGCTAAGTCAAAAAAATCTACCAGCTATCTGTCTGTATGTTTGTCCCTTATACAAATCCACACCGTTCGTCCGATTTTGACTAAACTCGGAACACATGTAGATCTTAATCTGGGGAGTGTCGTAAGCTAAGTCAAAAACGTCTACCAGCTGTCTGTCTGTAGTTTCATCCCTTGTACAAATCCACACCGTTCGTCCGATTTTGACTAAACTCGGTACACATGTGGATCTTAATCTGAGGAGTGTCGTAGGCTAAGTCAAAAACGTCTTATAGCTGTCTGTCTGTATGTTTGTCCTTTATACAAATCCTCACCGTTCGTCCGATTTTGACTAAACTCGGTACACAGGTAGATCCTAATCTGGCGAGTGCCTTAGGCTAGGTCAAAAAAATCTACCAGCTGTCTGTCTGTATGTTTGTCCCTTATACAAATCCACACCGTTCCTCCGATTTTGACTAAACTCGGAACACATGTAGATCTTAATCTGGGGAGTGTCGTAAGCTAAGTCAAAAACGTCTACCAGCTGTCTGTCTGTAGTTTCATCCCTTGTACAAATCCACACCGTTCGTCCGATTTTGACTAAACTCGGTACACATGTGGATCTTAATCTGGGGAGTGTCGTAGGCTACGTCAAAAACGTCTTATAGCTGTCTGTCTGTATGTTTGTCCTTTATACAAATCCTCACCGTTCGTCCGATTTTGACTAAACTCGGTACACAGGTAGATCCTAATCTGGCGAGTGCCTTAGGGTAGGTCAAAAAAATCTACCAGCTGTCTGTCTGTATGTTTGTCCCTTATACAAATCCACACCGTTTCACAGAGATTGATCAACTGGGCACACAGGTTGGTCTTGTTCAGAGGATTGACATAGGCCAGGTCAAGAACGTCTACCAGCAGCTGTCTGTATGTTTTTTTTTTTTTTTTTTTTTTTTTTTAAATCCACACCGTTAGATTTTTACCAAACTTGGCATACATGTATGTCTTCTTACGGGGGGTGTTATAGGTTAGGTCAATGTAGTCTAGGACTCACAGTTGGGAAGCCACGGGTTCATAACAGTTACAGATTCGTGTTATTAGGTTTTATAATACTTATTTGGTTTCTAATTTATTCAGGCTTTTCTATATGCAGAAAGTTGGTGTAGCATGGCACGCCGGGTAACAGCTAGTATATATATATATATATATATATATATATATATATATATATATAAACGTGCTAAGAAGATACAGGCGGACGTTTTTACCTATTAGTTCCTAAACAATTTATTTAACCTCTACCGATTCATAACGTTTTGAAAAATAAAACTTTTCTACAAGAATGCTCGTTATGCAGGCTGTAAAATTTTATGTCTTGAATAAATGTTAACTCTGACGGAGAACTGCTTCCAAATAGCTCAGCATCAGGGAAGAAAATTTCTAAGGAATCGCCAAATTTTTGTTTTCTTTTCCCGACAGTAAAACCGAACGAATTCCGTATAAAGTTTAACGACACATTTGGTCGAGAAATGTTACACCTTTCAGACTGGTTCTGCCTTTTTGGAAATAAAATAAACTTGCCGTAAACGTTCGAGCTAAGTAAAGGAAGAAAGTGGGAATGTTTTAAAACGTTTGCTGGTCTTATCCACTTTTATGACCGCGGTTGGCTCTTTACTGCAACAAAGTTATAAAGTTTCTTAATAAAGATAATTAGTTAGAAAAATTTAATTGCTCACTACTATCAATAATAATGGATGATTTACGAAAAATTACAACAAATCATATTTGGCCCAACAGATGAGGATGCAAAAATGACTGTCTATGACTCCTGATGTTCTAAAATGTAAATTTAATAAAAGTATAATTGATCGTAAAAATGAGAGTAGAGTGCAACTAATTTTACTTTAGTCAGAAGTATGGAAAACTATTTTGTTTTAACATGGTACTCTCTGCAATAAAAAATACGATAATCAGTAGTACAGGAAATGAGTCGACAGTTTGGGATTTTTGCGGATTTCATTAATCATTTCCGTCCCCCGGTTTAGCAATTCGGCAGATAAGGGTGCATTGAGAGACAGCCTGGGAGAATTACAAACAATGCAGAAAGTTGTTCCCAAGCATAGCTACCAGTTGATTGCATGACTTAAAAAAAGTAAAACTCGAAGGACCTGCGTCATCTTAGTGCGTTTTCATTATGTTTTCAGCACTAGCGTCATTTAGAAAGATTGGAATATTAACTGTTTCAAAATTTAGTAAGATTATTTATATATCTATTTCAGAAAATATAAGAAAATGAGAAAAATACACATGCATGTTAATATAGTACCTGAATTTTTTATTTTTTATTTTTAGACTTTTTCAATTCTTTTTTGATTAATTTTAAAAGTGATGAAACATTTATTTATTTATTGAATTTAAGAGCTCCGTAACTAAGACTATAAGCTCTTAAACAATCAAAAAATGAAACATTTACAATTTAAAATTCTGGATTAACGGCTTTTCTGGAAAATAATTATAAATAAGGCCTAAAATGTTTTCATTCGATTTTCCCCGTTTCATTGATTTACCAATTAGTGGCATGGGAGTATATAAGGGGGGATTGAGTAGTCCCACCCGAAATTTTGATTCTAACTGAAATATGGATATAAAAACCTCAAAAATAATTAAATATGATCTCTTAGTTCAGGAGAAATCATTTGTTGTTGGGTAGAATAGCGTTTTAGTTGGCTAGCTATCTAGGCGGTGGGTAGTGCGCCAGGCAAAGTTATATAGGTTCGGTCAAAATCTTATACTAGCTGTCTGTCTGCATGTTTGTTCCTTATACAAATCCGTACCGTTTGACCGATTTTGACCAAACTTGGGACACAGATGGGTCTTGATACGGGGAGAATCATAGGCTTGGTTAAATCGTCTATCAGCTGCCTGTCAGTCTGTTTGTTCCTTATACAAATACACACACGATTTGACCGATTTTGACCAAACTTGGTACACAGGTAGGTCTTTATCCGGGTAGTGTCATAGGCTAGGTCAAAATCGTCTATCAGCTGTCTGTCTGCATTTTTGTTCCTTACACAAATTCACTCCGTTTGATCGATTTTGACCAAACTTGGCACACTGGTAGGCCTTCGTCCGGGGAATGCACTAGGCTAGGTAAAAAAGGTCTTTCAGCTTTCTGTCTGTATATTTGTACCTTATACAAATTCACACCGTTTGGCCTATTTTCACCAAACTTGGGACACAGGTAGGTCTTGATACGGGAGCGTCATATTACCTTTGACTTTTGTACTTTTTGTTCCATCGGAAAGCCATCATTACTTCTGAAACCCATCATGTGGGGTATCAAATGAATCGTCTTGGTAAGGAGAACATCGTAACGCATCGTAACAACAACAGTTGTGACTTCTTTCTTAAATGTAGTAAATAAAGTCGTACGGTTAACTGCGCAATATACTTGAAAGCAGATACTAAGTTTTTCAAAGTCGAGCCATCTAAATTGCAAAGTTTAGGATCACAAACCCAAAATGTATCGTCTTTGTTTTTATCTTTTTCTTGAAGGCCTTCTACACTTTCCCTATCGTGATATTTATCCTCGGGATGAGGTTCCTGTGTTTTACAGTGTAATAGTTTAGTTAAGAGAGCAATCAATTTGTCCTCCAGTGTAATGTCATCTGGAAGAGCTTCTAACTTTTCTAGTCTAGTGATGACTTTTCTGTTCTTGTGTGTTAGATGTATGTAGGTTGATTATTGGTATCAAATATCAAGCAGAAAGGAGAACTTTATGCAGAATCCAAAGACCCTGGTTTTATATGAAGTACAAAAGCCAGTAGGTATGCGGCAACTAAATTTTAATTAATACTTAGAAAAAACTAATGAGATTCCAAAAAAAACATAAATGTGAAATAGAGGCCAAGTTCCTCCGCCCACAAAAAAACACTCCCTTCCCCAAAAAGCGAGAAATATCCCCTCCTAAAACCCCCAAAAACGCCTTACCATCCTACACTCCAAAAAAGTAGTATGAGTTAGTGTATTAAGTGCACCATATTTTCAACCAAAAATATTTGCCAATACAAGAGATGATACAAGAAAGAAATGTCCAAGTTCATTACTTGGAAGACCTCATAGTTACTTACTAAGAACAATAAAGACACTTCAACTGACCTTTAAAAACAACAATAAAAATACTTATATCCAGTTACTAAAATATCACTTTCCTCAACCAGGTATATTCTTAAACTTGGCAATGTTTTATTTGTGCCGAAATTATCTTTAGAGAGAAAACTAAACATTGCCAAGTTTAAGAATATACATGGTTGAGGAAAGTGATATTTTAGTAACTGTATATAAGTATTTTTATTGTTGTTTTTTGGATATATTATATAGGCACCTGATTAGTGGATCTTGGTTTAAATACTATGATAGGCGCGAATTTTTATGAAAAAAAAACAATGTTGTACTGGGCGGATTTTCCTTGCTTACAAACATTGCTACAAACAAAGTATTTTTGCTCAAAATGTCTTAAAAATCGCACGTTTTTGAGGCAGATAGAGGGGAAACTGACAAATATATATATATATATATATATATATATATATATATATATATATATGTATATACACACACACACACACACACACACAATTATAATCGTATCCCCCCCGAAAACAATCGTTGCCAAGTTCCAGGCCCTTCCCAAAAACAGTTAGCCTTTGTAAGTTATTATCGTATTGAGGCAAGTTTTAGGCCCTTAATACCTTGTCAAAGACCTAATAACATCCTTTCACTTATTTGCTCTTATCCAACTTGGCCTGTTTTCGTTTGACACTTGGCCTTAGTAGATATATACACATAAAAATTTGAATCACAGGTATTTTCCCTCACTCCTTCTTATCCACAGTATTTGTATAAGGAGGACTGAGGGAGGGAAGGAACGAACTTGAAAAGGATTTGCAGTATGTGGCTTATAATATCCATTTTTAATATGTATGTCTCAAGTCACAGTCATATTGAGTTTTCTATAGAAGATTCAATGTACGTTACTGGCGTTAGCCGTCTTGTGTAATATGTTTTGGTTTATTAAAGCTGTTGATAGTATTGTAGATATTAATGAGCATGGACTAATCCACTGTTTAACAGCTGAATTGCATATTTTCATTTTATACGTCACTTATGAATTTACATAGTTTTATTTTAAAAATGTAGAACACGATAATTTGGGGAGAGTGGCTCAGAAATTCGCATCAAGTGATCTAACTCAGTTAAGTTCTGCGGCTAAGTCCGGCGGTTGGTGCTGCAACCTTGCGGCAAAGCTCGGCACTACTTCCCCAGGTGTACCACCCATCCCACCTAAGTCATTCTGATATTTTACTTGCTTTAATTCTTGAATTTTCTTATTTTAGTCAGACAAATAAAAGAATTAGTTTCACGAATATTTCAATTTAGATTATATTGATTATTCGTGCTATTGACAATAAAACATTTATCGCTTGCCAAAAAAGTTACTACATAGTCATACCAAGCGACATGCGAGAATTAGTGAGTGAAGTTAGGCCTTTCAAAACATATGTGCATCGTCATTTGTTGGCATGCTTGTTCGTTTATGTTGTTACAGCTCGGTAGAAGCTCGACAAGATGAATTCATTTCCGAACAAACATCCATTCCAGCAACTGATGTGGGCCTTATATAAAACGAAAGAAGAATGTTTTGTGGGAATTATTTTCAGTTTCTGTTATTTCGCAACCCCGCTACCGAAAAAAATGTCAAAAATGAAAATAGCTTGCTGAGCTTCTACCAGAACAGCACTATGCTTTACCATCATAAACGAACATGCATGCCAGCACCTGATGATGGCATATATATATATATATATATATATATATATATATATATATATATATATACACACACAAAGATTTTAATGTGAGCTACATGTATTACCTATAACCCCTTCACCAATGTGTTCCTGAATAGTGGGATACGATAACATAATGTTTCCCTACATGTTTCCTCTAACCCAATATTTGCCACTGCTGTCCAGTTTTGGAGGAGAAATAGTGAGCGGGTTATAGGCTAAGGTGAGGGCGAGATGTCAACGGCAACCACTTTGCAAACGAACTATAATAGATTGATGAAGATTTTAAGTAGTATTTCAAAAATTCCAATTTAACAGCAGCATTTCACTAAAATATTCAATAACCTCCACAGCCAATGTTTCAATGTGAAGCATACAATCTTTTGTTAGAACGATCTAAATGTCCGCGAGACATATCAAATTTCACGATTTAATTGTAATGTTGTACCTGTTTTTTTTTTTGTTTTTTTCATTTTATCTTGTAATTTTAATGAATTCCTGTCTCATAATAACATCCCTGTCTTTCATCTATCGCTAAAAAATGACGAACACTACTTTAAAATCCGACGTTAATTTATTTTGAACGATCTATGCTACACGCGAACATATTTGCAAACTAAAGTTTAGCACACAACATGTCGAAGGTTACACATGCCTGATCTAGGTAATAAAAGGCCCATTAAAAGTTTAAGTTTACTCTGAAAAAATACTAAAGAAAGAAATAATTATTAAGTCATTTCGTTATAAATGTTATTTTTTTTTTATTTTTTTTTTTTTATTTTTTTTTTTTTTTTTTTATTTTTTTTTTTTTTTTACGGCGCATCGACATAAATCTTGGCCATTAGCGCCGTATAAATGTTATTGTATGTTGTCCAGTTATCAGTTTATGGGACGGTTTATATATAGGTTGACAGCATTTCCTAGCCAGGAAAGAGTGTATGTATTTCCTATTTTTGAATGAAAAGCCATATGGAAAAGCCAGTGGAAATTGAGCTTGATGAGGTCACACATTCACTTTGACTGTCACCTGCCCTCCAAGTTACATATATAAAAGAGGTGATCTGGTTATGTATATTTCGTATTTATAAGGTTATTTTAGGCGACTTCACGTTTACTGTAGTTACGGAGGGATTCCCTTTAATATCTAATTTTTTTTTTCGTGGACCATCTTCTATTAACATTACTGCGGGACAGTCATGTCCTGGTTAAGGTAAATCCTTTTTTTTTTTTCAATTCCACCCGCCCCCTCAGCCGGGATTGTAATCTAAGGGAGTCCGGCATCCTATCATGTAAACAGCCTGAAAGCAAGTGACCCCGAAAGGTCTACTTTAATTATATATGTGCGTATAATTTATGTATGACTTGTGTCCATGGAGTGTGATTAGTGGTACCGCAGGGAGTAGCGGTAGTCAGTGTTACCCCAGCGGCCGCCTAGACAGTGACTGGTTATTGAACCCTGGAGGCACGTGGACCCAGGTTGGCTACCCTGCTCCCCTCCCCTCCACCGCCTCCCCTCCCCACGGAGGCAGCCCCTCCCCTCCCCTGCCTCTCCTGTGACTCTCAGTGGGTCCGTTGCCGCCGGTAACTATAGACCTCTTACGAGCCCTCTTGTGCCTCCCGTGTCTCGGATATGCGCGTGTGAAGCAGCAAGTACTGTCTGAAAAGCCAACACAGGAGACATACTCGGACCAGGAGTGGAGGAGTACATGCGACTCGAGAGGAGACTCAGATATACGTGAGTAGAAGGATTGAGTCGGCCGCTTCGTCCCCCTCTCACTATATATAGAGCTTCAGCCGTGCCTACTGCAACCTTCCCTCTTCTACAACACAACACACATCCAACAAAAATCCGAACATTTATACACATTAACCTCATTTAATACCATAACATATCAAACATTAATTAATAAACAAAAAATAAACCACCGGCTTATCCTGGTATCTCCATTTAGTACAGCTGAAATTCAATCTACCTTCCAAAATCGTTAGCAAAATATTTTCTGCCCCCTTTGTACCATCCCTTCTAATTTTACTCTGATAAAGTTTTTGCGAAGCAATTTTCAATAGCAAATGACCTTCATAATAAATATTATCTTCTCAGGACACATCACTGTCACTATCCACGCTCCTGTTTTGTTGCTAGAAAGTTCCTCAAAACAAACATGTAACAGAAACTAATTGTTATACTACCTACAACATATAGGGCATCCCTAAATTAAGCAATCACAATTTGACAACTGAAATCAAAGTTTTCGAACAAATTTTAACACGAAAAAATGATGTTATAAAAATGAATCTATTAGACTACATATAAAATGCATACACTGCTAGATATTGGTAGTAAACACCCAAGGACTATCAAACGACCTACATTTAAATATACTCAACTCGGTGTATCCCCCCGCTACGGACATCAACAATCCCACGTGGTTCACTCCTCACAAACACAACTGTATACACAGCTCTCTTGACACAATTTGACAAGTCCGCATTAATTAATCCATATATATTTATTGCTAAATTGTAAAATTCACATGTTTAAACTATCATATAAAATTCCTCTTATCTATAAAACCTTGTTATTTTTGTTTTCTTGTATTTTTTTTCTGAGGATAAATTCTTCTATTGCGTGGAATAGTTTTTTCGCGCTATAAAATGTAATTTAATGTCAACATATAATACTAAACATACATTTTAACTTAAAACATTCTTTTGGTTTAATAATTTAAAGGATTAAATATTGATTTTAATGTTAACGTCCGCTGATAAGTGACAGATTTGTGGGACATCATTCATTTCTAGTCAGGATGGGTTTAATGCTGTTTCTGTTTTTCAAAAGCCGCCACCTCTAGTGGGTATCGAACCTACGACCGTCTAGACTCCGGTAAAAAATAAAAATAATGATAGGATTATAAATTTGCCAGGATTCATTCTAATGTTTATGTTCCTATTTGTATTACTAGGTATTTCATGGAAGGCTATTTGTAGGTTACAAGCCAAAAACTGACCAATTGTTTAAATAATAAACAATTACACTTACTACTATAATATCCTAGAAGCATTAGTCGTATATTGTAAAACGTGTAAGCATTTGTCCGCTAGAATTTGATCCCCTTAACACATTTTTGCTATTGCTCTGTTCCAACATATTATATTCTACATCTGAAATTGATTAGCTAATAAACCTTCTTGGTACGACTTTCGCAACAAAGGAGATTTAGCTGTTCGCCAAAATAAATAAATCATTTCTATTATTATTAAATTATTTGATCTGTATAGCTTTTGATATAACTTTGGTAATTTACTATCCGCTTATCGCAATTTCATCGCCTTCTCCATAATTTTTCTAAAGATTAAAAAGGTATAATAAATGCTTAAATAATCATGATTGTTTTATATAATGTTATTTCCGTGGTGTCTTGCATTGAGTTAAAAGGGAGTATCTACTAACTCAATGGTGTCTTGCATTGAGTTAGAAGGGAGTATCTACTAACTCAATGGTGTCTTGGTCTTTCTCTGTACTTATCAAATTTGTTGCCAAATTAAACATGAACAAAATAAAAATCAATATTGAATAAAATTAATTAAATATCCAATCCCTGCATTTATTAAAATTCAAGAAGTTTTCCTGTTAGGTTTTTCCAGGAACTCCAGTTTGCATTTTCCCGTTGTTTTCCCAATTTAAAAAAAAAAAAATTATTTTCTTCCTTTTTGAATGAGCCTCCATCCTAGACACCTCAGGCTGGATCCTGGCATTGGAAACAAACCCAGACAGTGGGAGGGGGGAGCCGCCACTTTCACTCTCTCGGATCAATAAGTTATTTTCGCTGTTCCATATAAACAACTGTTACCTTCCACTCGCTCTTAGCACGCTCTCTCCACATTCCCAGTTATTAAAGAAAAAAAAAAAAAAAAAAAAAAAAAAAAAAAAAAAAAAAAAAAAAAAAAAAAAAAACTAGTGTCCATCGCACAGAAGCTGCATAACTGAGCATTTAACAAGAACCTTATGCTGCATTCCTGAAGAATGTGCTTAAAATAGCCTATATACATTCAAAGGAACAGAAACAGTTTTGTTATCGATAATTATTTTTAAATTTAATTTTGGTCTTGATTAATCCCTAAGTATTAATCATTAAAATCTAATGAGTTTCATTGGCAGGAAGTAAAAAGACGGCTCATTAGGGCAAGTTGATAAGTTGTTTTTGGAGTAAGTACCCGTTCAAAATAAACCTATTTAGTTCCTTTTTACAAGTATCTTTCGCTTTGAAGAGCACGATATATGCCGAGTTTCGTTGCAATAAAAGAAAAATTTCGTCCTAAAGGATCATATTAGTAATATGTGTCCAGAGTAAACCCCACCCACTTCAGATGAACCTATTTTGATAGTGAACAAACTCTTCCCATCGGTTGTTACGGGGAATGCTCTATAGCAATTTCCTTGAAGAAGAAAACAAAAATGTTGCACTCACACACTTTATTGGATATTTATTTATAGAGTCAACACTGGTCATTCAGTCCAGTCTCCACCTTGTTTTTTTATATCCATTTTTTTCTAGTTTTCACCTGTAATCAATGAAAAATAATAAGGAAACAACCTGAAACAACATATTAATTATTAAATAAACTACAAAATACTAAGTTTTAAGTACACATTTTCACCACCAGCACAACTAAAGGATATATTTGATTGTTATACTTGCCATTTCATAAATTCACTTGACCATACTACAACTCCGACAATGAAAGACATGAAATACTAAGTAATTTTGTTTTTCTCTCTATGGAGACCGCTAAAATAAAGGGTGGTTATCATATTATTTATTTTATTTATATTTATTGTTTTCTTTTATTATTTAATTATTGTTTTTTTTTGTTGGATATACGTGTCTTTCAAAAATATAACTTATTTTTCTTTATCCTGTACTATTTTATTTTATAAATGCCCTTTTAATACCGTAGCTAGCAGTAGACACATGTAGGGTTCTAATTGACCAAAAGAGGGGTATAGAGGTCAGGAAACATGCAGGGTAATAGAAAAAAATACTTAATAGGGTTATATATGTATGCCCTGATGAGAATCGAACCGAAAACACCCTGGGCCCCTGGAATCCAATCTATTCTGTTATGCATTATCACCTAAATTGTAATCTCTTCAGTTTTCTTCGGTATTTATATTAAGTCACAGTTTTCCCATTAGTTCCTTGTTTTAATCTTTTATGAGTGACATTCTTAGCCTTTTTTTCTTTATTTTTAACGCCCTTTCATTTCTCAGCATACTTTATATATTTGATTAAATGTAATTAATGAACTGTAAATTTCACATGTATAATTTTACTGAGCGAATAGTCTTGGGTGCGGATGCTCATAAGTAAACTATATTTGATATATAAATTAAATATTAAATACAGTTAAGGAAATAATATATATATATATATTTATATATATATATACATATATATATATATATATATATATATATATATATATATATATATATATATATACAGACAGAGCTACATTGGGTCACCATATTATAATAGGTATTTTAGAGGTAATATAAGAATCTCAGCAGACCACACAGGTACACTGACGGCATATACGGTTCGGTGCATTATAGAGATGCTTAATGATTTTATGTGTATGACAATAAAGTTGACGTGCAAAAAATACATATGACGCCTAAATAAAGCAATGGCAACATCCCAGCATAAAACAGGAGGATCAGAGCTACAATTTCCCTCTGGTAAAAAAACGAAAACAAGGATGGCTAATATTCCTTTGTATCTATATGAGCTCTACAGAATAAACAAAATCATTTACTACACTAAATATATTGTACCGGTGCTATTAAAGTAAAAGAACTTAAAAATCTCCGTTTTTCAGGAGACGAAAAGGCGAAAGAAAATGAAATTATCTATTGGATTAATTCATTCAAAACGTTTATACGTGGCATGCTCTCAAAAAGGTTATTTTTCAGGAAGCACATATTTTTTCCTCAAATCAAGTTGTGTCATTTTAATATAAAAATGACACAACTTGATTTGAGGAAAAAGTAATGTATACTGAATAGTAATGTATACTGAATAGTAATGTATACTGAAAAGTAATGTATACTGAATAAAAGTATAATATAATACTTTTATTCAGTATACAATCCTGCATTTTTGCCGAACTTGATCTGCTGGCTGATTAAATATACCCAAGTTCTTACAGATTAAGATTTAAAGACATTTCTCAAAACTTCTTCCAATCTTAATATTGTTGTTTCTGCTAGCTGGTATGTTTTGTAGAAAAAAAGCAATGAGTTTAGTAGATAACTAACTGTCCCATGAAATGTGCAAGAAAATGGATTTCTTTGAATCTATATGGCTAATATTTTCCAAGAATAGTCGTGACTCCTGCCATTTGTACTCTGCACGAGAAGAATATGTCATCATTTGTCTTGCTGTATACACGACATATTTCAAAGACATTCTGCATAATACCAGTATGTAAGGGAAATTGCATGTTACGTTTATGTACTACCTGTTTTTTCGTTGTTGGGAATCCCAGCCTAAGATTTATGGTCTCCGTGATAAGAACAAATAAAACATAGCTATATTAAAATAGATTTGAAAATATGAAGAATGCGAAATAAGTATGTGTATTTAATAAAAAAAAAAGTCGGGGAATTTTTTATGTATATATATAAATCACGTGTCTGTCTGTTTGTTTGTCTGCCCGTTTGTTCCTATACAAATCCACACCATTTGACCGATTTTTGCTGCTAGTTTTCTACAATTTGCTCACGGTATGTGAAATATTTAGTTGATTCTGGATTCTGAATACTTGTATCGGTCACAAGTTTGTTCAGTCCTGTCATAAGTAATTATTCCATTAGTCACCTGTGGCCAAATTTTAATCTATCCAGTAGTATTTAAGCACGTCTCGTTCCGCAATAGACTGAAAAAAGACAGGGTCTATTCCATAGGAGTTATGTTCACAGAATATATTTTTCAGCAAGGAAACATTTTCAATTAATATTGTTTTTCTCTTTCAAATTTATTACTTGAAACAAGATAAAAACAAATAGAATAAAAACATTACTCCAAGTTATCAGTCTAAATCATCTCAATAAGTTTGTTTCATCTTCTTAACGATACATTTATTAGTTACTGCGTCTTTTGATTAGGCCAAATTGCAGTAATTAGGAGCATGTGCTCTATGAGAATTGCGCCGAGACATGCAACTCATTGAAGGAGCTCTATTACGCTGGAACAGCAGCATTGCAACCCCAACTTCTAACATAGGTACTCAGTAATTTGTTGCTAATTTGTTATACTATTTTTAAATTTGTTGCTCCAGCCGTTTCCGAGAAAACGTGGCTGTGCTGGCGTAATATTACGCTAGCACAGCCACGTTTTCTCGGAAACGGCTGGACCTACAAATTCGAGATTGGGCTCAATCTAGAGCAACAAATGATGGCACCAATCTGAATTTCCTCAGATAATTAGTTCAAAAGTTACGGGGGTGGCTGTGCTAGCGTAATATTACGGTAGCATAGCCACGTTTTCTCTGAAACGGCTTGAGCGAAAAATTCGTGATTGCGCTCAACCTAGAGCAACAAATTATGGCACCATTCTGAATTTCGTTAGATAATTAGTTCAAAAATTACGGGGGTGGCTGTGCTGGCGTAATATTACGGTAGCACAGCCACGTTTTCTCGGAAACGGCCGGAGCAACAAATTTAAAAATAGTGTAACAAATTAGCAACAAATTACTGAGTGTGTTAGAAGTTGGGGTTGCGATGTTGATGTTCCAGCATAATAGAGCTCATTGAAGGAGCCAGACAGGTTTGTTTGCGGGTATTGTAAATATTCTGCGCGACTGTACCTTAGGATACAAGCCTTATCAGCGTAGCGTATCACCGACCTTGGTTTTCTAAAACTACTTTAAGATATAAATTTATTTTCTTTTAAAACTAGCTGAGTATATATATATATATATATATATATATATATATATATATATATATATATATATATATTTACACAAGCACTGAATTATTACTTTGATCTTCAAAAGTAGCCCATAATTATTATGTATTTTTTTACAAAATAGACAGAAGGTCGACAAAAAAATAAAACAACTATTACTAAGACTAGCTGGCTTAAATAAGCTTTGTAATTAAGATAATGAAGTTGAAGTGTCTATAAAATATATGCAATGGTAAAGTTTGGATTCATTTTTACAATTATGTATTAAAAAGCTTTTATATATAAAAATACGTAAAATTAGTCCAAAGCCATCTTCGGTTTTAAATTATTTTGACTAAGAACCCATTTCATATAAAGAGCTAAACATTGACACCTTCCCCATGTTTGTAACGTAAACAGGAGAGGAGTTATGACAATTTAAATGTTTTGAAAAAGCGAGATTTTGACCGCTTTTTGAAAACTTGATGTCCGTAATTTGAAAACCGTTTTAGATAAAAATTTGGTATTTTTATTTGTCCCAACGCCTACTTTGGTTGTACTAATTTTCATTAATATCTAAAAGGGTGAGGTAAAAAAGTGTGTTGATTTGGAATGACCCCAAATCAATATATTTTTATTAAGTAAATTTTAATAGAGAGGATAAAATAAATATAAAAAATATTTAAAAATGTATTTTAAACGCAAACAAAGTAAATGATACAAACACTCACCCACCCTCTCAAACACACACACACGCGCGCGCGCACACATTCATACGTAAGTACACATTTGTTTTCTAATTCTATTTCCCCGGGTTAAAATGTTTAAACCCCATATTTAAGTCTATCCACTCTTCAAAGAAAAACTATGGATTAAACTATATTAAGAAGACCCGGAAAAAGTGAAATTTGCTTATAACGCGGTACATAAGTAAATAAGAAAACATGAGTTCTAGAATATCTTACGGGCATTTTCTTATGTTTTAAATCGCCCTTTTTAAGGCAAAACTTCGTTTAAGAAGTTAATAAGAAACTAGTTCATTTTGTAAAAATATACCGAAAGAGTGAATCGTCTTCGTTGCGGGTGCTCACCAATAAATAACAAAAAAACAACTACCAAAAATAGCCAAAAGACCGAACTATAAAGCTGATTCGCCTGGTTGTATCAATTACAGGTTGGACTTAATATGGCTTCAGGAAATACACATCCCTCCCCCTTTGCCGTTCATCAATGACTTCATGACTGTAAAAATACTCAGGAATTTCTCCAAATAGCAAAACTAATCAGGAGCTATCAGCTCGGTAAACATTTTTGCTATTATTAGTTGAAACGTAGCTTTAAGTGCAAAAAACAAAGAGGTAGAAAAACAACTTGTTAGAATTTCCTCTCTTCTCTTTGGATGTTTGATTGAAGAACGGAGCGTGTAAACATCTACTCACATTAAAGAACCAGTTCACATCTTTCTATAAAAGTTGCTTCGACTCAGCTAGCACTTTTCGAGGTTTTTGTATTCCATTCGTTCTTGCAACCTACTTTAAATATTGGAAGATTTACTTTTTAAAAAAAAGAAGAACGAAAGCTTAATGGGAAAAAATCATCAAGAAAATCGATTTTGTGACAATACCACATAACTAACATATGTGTATAAACATAATGGGATCGCATTAAACAATGTGAAGAGTTTTCTGTACCTTGGCAGTAGAATATAAGAAGAGGGAAATTCATGGCAAGAAATCTCCAGCAAAATACACCTAGCCCGATTAGCATTTAATAAAAAGTCGAAAATACTCAAATCTAATAGCATCGACATAGGTATAAGGAAAAGGATGCTTAAAACTCAGGTTTGGAGCATATTGTTAAGCGGCTGTGGGACATGGTGCATTTATCATGAAAAAATTAAGAGAAAATTAGAAGCTTCTTTGAAATGAGGTTTTATGGTAGAATTTCAAAAATATCATGGAGAGCCCAGGTAACAAACGAAGAGGTGCTTGAAAAGATGAGCAAAGAAAGGATTTTAAGTACTTCCATGTCCGTGAAAATGTTTATTAAAGAATTAGGTTGGCCGTGTAATTTTCAATGAAATTTATGCTAAAACGTTTTGAATAACGTTTGTATAAATGGAATATTGTGGACATTAAGAAGAATCAAATTTTTGACAAAGAATGGAGTGTGGAGGGCTTAGATTAGAGATGGGTGATCTGAATCGATCTCTAAGGGCCGATCTTTCAATGCATCGATCACCAAGGGGCTATTATTTAAAGAATCAATCGATGTAGAATAACGTTTTTATTTTATTCCAAATATTAAAATGCTTAATCTCACCTCTTATTTCTCAATCTCATTTCTAAGAAGAAGAACTTTACAGAACAGTGTCCAGTAACAGACTTTTAATACAACAATATTATACAGCGTCTCAATACCTTCCGTTTCTCCAATTAGAGGGAAGAAGGCAATATAATAAAAATTAGGGCTCCCACTGTCCTCTTAATCTGTATAACCATGTTTCCCTATTTTTTTTTTTTTTTTTTTTTTTTTTTTTTTGTTTAACGGCGTATCAATATTAGGGCTATTAACGCCGGGCTGTCTACAGGTTGCCACCCTTTTCTATGATGCCATCTGCACGTGGTCGATCACCCATTCAGGTACTGGCCACGCTCGACGTTGCTTAACTTCGGTGATATACGGGAACCGGTGCATTCAATGTTTCCCTAGTATTACGAGGTAAGGTCCAAAAGTTTCCGGCCTGGGATAGAAGGAAAGGAGAAAGAAAAAAACTGATTTTACTGTTTTTCAACATATTCTCCTCTAAGTTCAACACACTTAATACAACGCTTTGGCAACATTTCTATACCTTGAAAAAAATAATTTTCTTCTTTGTTAAAAAAATGTTCTTCCACTGCTGCTTGGAGTTCTTTGTCGGTGTTAAATCGCCTTCCACTAAGGTCAGATTTTAACTTTGAGAAAAGGTAGAAATCGCTAGGGGCCAAGTCTGGGCTCTAGGGTGGATGAGAGATTTCTTGGAATCCACAGTCCTTCACATCGGCCTTGGAAATCAATGCTGTGTGGACAGAGGCATTGTCGTGAAGGAGGCGGACACCTCTGCTTAACTTCCCTCGCCTCTTCTCTTTAATGGCGTCTCGTAACTGGTGAAGTAGGGCTGCATAATACTCACCATTCATTGTGGTATTCCTTTCTTTAAAATCTATCAGTAGTATTCCTTTACAGTCCCAAAAAATTATGGCCATTACCTTTTTTGTTGACTGCGTGACTTTTGGCTTTAAAGGAGGCGCTTCTCCTGGTCTTCTCCATTCCATGGACTCTCTTTTGCTGAGTGGGACATAATATAGAACCATTGTCTCATCCCCAGTTACAATTGAGTCCAAAAAATCCTTGGGTCAGCATTATACTCGCGTAAAAATTCATTGCAGCAGTGAACTCGTTCCTGTTTTTGAGGAGCTGAAAGAATTTTTGGAACCCATCTTGCACTAACCTTGTTCATATGCAAATGTTCTTTGATGATCCTCAAAACACTTGTTTTTGAAAGCCCTAACCTCGCTGCTATTTCCTTGGTTTTTAGTCGCCGGTCAGACAGCAATTCAGATTCCACAAGTTGTATTGTTTCAGAAGTTACAGCTTCCAATGGGCGACCGGGACCTTGGTCATCTTCTAGACTTTCTCTCCCTAACTTAAATAATTTTGCCCATTCTTTCACTGTGGAATACGAGGGGGAGGACTGCCCGTATACACAATCCAAGCGCTCTTTAATTTGCGCAGGAGTAAGACCCTCTTTACAAAAGAATTTAATTACCGCACGGTACTCGTGTTTGAACATTGTAAAAATGGGGAGTTCCTTCAAGGCTGGACACTGAATGATAAGACTGAGGAAGTGCGGGCGATGGGTATGGAGTGAGCAGGCATGGACTTGCATAGGCGTGCAGGTCCCGGCACGTTTGAAGGAGGGGAAGCACGACAGGCCGGAAACTTATGGACCTTACTACGTATTATTATTATTTTATTCTACTTTTTTCTCATTTGATAAACATATATATGTAATAATACCCGTATATTTTATTTATTTATTCCATGTGAGCTCCGTAACAGTGGCGATGAGCTCATTGGGACGACAGAAGAAAGGTCCGTTGAATATCAGTCAGTTTGTCCAATAAAACAAAATAAAACATAAAGAAATAAAAGAGAAAGAACAAGATGTTGCTATTGAATAAAACCAAAATAAAATATTACATATAGTTATACCTTTGAATATATGTGTGCTGCTTTTAAGTGTGTAAGGAGTATATGGATGTACGGGCTACCTTCAGTAAGTAAGTCGTGTAAGTTGTAAGGAATTGTCAAGTCGCTGCGTTGTCTACAGTCTGTCAGTATAAGTTTAACAGTTAGAGTTCTGTTACACTGTCTGCACGTTGGTC
Organism: Gonocerus acuteangulatus; assembly: GCA_946811695.1. Taxonomy (NCBI): domain Eukaryota; kingdom Metazoa; phylum Arthropoda; class Insecta; order Hemiptera; family Coreidae; genus Gonocerus; species Gonocerus acuteangulatus. The sequence continues at coordinate 62,124,213 of OX328128.1, forward strand.
TTTCCTTTCTGTCCAGTAAGTATGAGTGGGTAAGTCGGGTGTGGCCTATCCGAAGCCTGGATAAAATTACGTCGTCCTGACGAGAAAATTGTTCTGTTTTCCAAGTTCTTGTCGTGTTCTTAATTTCTTTTAATTTGCATGTACTCTTTGACCAATCTCTCTCCCATTCATACAGTGTGTTAGTTCGTATTGTTTTGCTTAAATCGGATGAAGTAATTGTATTTATGTCTGGAATAGGTAGGTTCGTTGCTAGTTTTGCCTGTCGGTTTACAGCTGTACTCATGTCGATGTCTTCGTGTCCTGGTACCCATAGCAACGTAATGTGTTTGTTATTATTTTGTAGAATGTTAATGTGTGTAAATATGTTCTTGATAACTGGATGTGTGCTGTAAATGTTCTGTATGGACATTAAGGAACTTAAGGATTCTGTACAAACAGTGATAGCGTCAGTCTGAGCATCATGAACGTTAGTTAGTGCTAGAAGTATTCCGTAAAGTTCCGCTGTAAATATGGTCGTTGTTTCTGGTAATTTGATTAGGTAAGCAGTTTCCTTCACAATTGCAGCTGCTCCTGTGCCAGAGTTCGTCTTGGATCCGTCGGTAAAAGTATATAATGTTCTCGGGTATTGTCTCATTATTGAATTAATTGTATTTTTATAAAATAATTTGGATGTTGGTTCAGTCTTTTTGTATTTAGTTAGTGTCAAGTCAATCCTTAAGTTCCTCAATCTCCAAGGTGGTGTGTTAGTGAAATTGTGTTGAAGTATTGAAGATTCTTTTAGACTTGAATTCCTTCTATCTTCTAGTGTTCTTACGACAAAAGGTTTTCTTTTAGAATTTGATCCGAAATATTTATTAAAATGAGTATTTTCATTTTATATTTTAATATGATGCAACAGTAGTAGTTTCATTATATATTATATTTGATGAAAAATATTCTTAAATGTTTCTACTTTTAGATTACAGATATATTGTTTATATTATCAAGTATTCAAATCGACTTATTTAGGTCGGTTCGTAGTTGTGATGAGCGATTCTCGCATGTGAATCGATTCGAATCAGAATGAAATATGAATAATTGTAGTAATCATGAAATCGATTTATATCCAAGATCGAACTTCTGAACTAGAAGATCGATCTTTTGAATCGATATGAGCTCGCCTATATTTTTTGTGGATCGATCATTTCATTTCGATGTCAATTGATTCAAAAAATCTATTCTATCTATATTCGAGAATTTACCATCACGAGTAGACTGTAACGTTTGAATTTTGTATGAGTTGGAGGGCATCTAAATCTTTAGGAAGGAGTTTGTGCATTTACAAATATTTTTGGAACTTATCATTATTATTTCTATATAGCAATTAAAATTATCAATTATCATTGAGGCATCCTATTAACTGCCAATTTTGAATCTGCTTTGAATAAGCTTATTCACTTGCGACTAATAGATATCATGAGCTAAAACACTTACCTAATCAATTCTAATCATTAAATTTCAATCTAGCTGTAATGAGTGTTTAAAGGATTAAGTACCGTTGTTGCCACTGGCAATCGACCGTGCTTTATTGATTGAGTGAATTGTACCTCTGATTATATTCTGGGATTTACAATAGAGCGAACTCCTCTTGTTACAATATATCTCGGCAATTAGCAGCTTCAAGTGAATATTATCCTCCATTGTTATCACTCTTAACGACCCTTGAGCTTCGCTCGCATTATTGAGTGAATGCATTCAATACGGAATTCACAATTCAATGTAATATACAACAATACAGTGTATTGTGTTTCATCTATTTATTCGCTCTCCGACAGGTTTTAAATGTGCTTCAATCATATATTTCAAATTACACAGGCTTAGACTTAATTATCGTAGTGAAAACCTTTCACAAAATAGAATATATACCGCTGTCAGAATTTATGTTCTGTACATTGTTTCGGCAGTCGGAAAATAGACATCTTATTAAGTACTTAAAATAACAATTACGGGGGAAATAATTTTATTAAAATCCTGTATCCAAACCTAACGTACATTCATCGAAGTCCTTTCTCTATCCAGCGTTAATCATCCTCTAAATCTCCACCAAGGCGACTTCGAAGACAGTAGCCAAGCGGTCTGGATATTTAGTGTCCACCCAATTACTACTCCCGTAGTGGGCTGGACAACCGTCGATTTGGAACCAGCTTCCCAATCTCTGTGTCAAAAGGACTTCCTCCAAGAACAAAGACAGTTCTATATCGAGGAATGCGTGAAAAGACTCTGTGTTAAGTCGAGGGGTCCAAAAATTGGACCTATTATTTTATTCCACACAAAATCATAGGCATACTCACTCCTATATTTTTGAGGTGTGGTGGGGGATTAAAGGACGTGGGGTGGGGATGGGAGAGGCTGGGGGATAAAACATACTTTTAACGATTTGTATATATGAATTACGAAAAACTACGTTTGCATAATTTCTAGTTTTTTTCGTTTTTCTCGAAAACAAAGCAAAAATAATAAATATGCCAAAGGCCTTTTTTCCTTTCTTTTGTCATCCTACATCGATGTATATACAAACAAAAATTTGAACCACCGTTATCTTCGTGATCTACGGGTTCTAGGATGTTTTTTTTTCTTTTTTTTTTTTCTTTTTTTTTCTTTCTTTTTTTTTTTTTAATAGAAATAGGACATAACAAAAAAAAGACGTACATAATTTTACTCTTTGTCATCAAGCAATCTTAACTTATTTAATTAAATTTATGGTTCTCCTGGCCATAATTAATGGTGGCACCCACCCAATGATAAAAATATTTATAAAAGGGGTATTTTATTACCCACGACACCCCAATATGGCATAAATGGAGTCGAGGGTCCGGATGTACGAGTTCTAAAACGTGAAACTTTCTAGTTAACACTTCCGGAATGCGTCCTGAGGTCAACCTCAGGCGGGTTTCCTCCCGATGAGGGAGGGAGGATCTGCGCTAAAAGGTCCTTGCTGGAAAACCACCGAGACCGATTAAAGACAAAACTGATTTTTCATTACGCATTCTCCTATTGAATCCACAGGTCTCTTTAGTACATTTCTGTACTAAAGAGAAGGCACCTTGAAACGTCTTTACGGTTATAAAAATATTTTCAGTTGCCTTCATGAAGGAGGCGATAGAAGAGGATGGGAGTGTATAGGAGTGGGCGATTTATCGATTAATCAAGGACTATATATACGTACGTGAAAGGTTATTCCACACAACTGCTTTTGAATGGGGTATAATTTTCAAAGATCAGCCGCTTATAATACCGGCAGACTCGATAGATGGAACAGATCTAAGTTTAATTGCTGCCGTTGCAAAATTAATTATAGATACTTTGTTATATGCCCGTCATTTAATTGGATGACAGATTGTACAATTTATGGAATTTTAATGATTTTTTTTTTTTTATGCCTCCCTTAACATTTTATATGAGGTTAAGGCTTTCAATTGCTTTTATCATATAAAATTAAACACATTTAAATCTCTCCTGGAACGAAAGCTTAAAGGGGAGGAAGATTTTTGGCACTAAAATAATCCTAATGTGTCTTTTACCTACAAGCGAACGCATTTACGGTAGTTCTTAAGGAAATGCGATGGGATATTATCTAGGGTCGGAAATAATTGTTCAAGAGTTGGGATTTTAAGGTTTGTAGGTTGGTAGCTTGGCGATTAGACAGCGGTAATAAATCCTATAGCGAAGTGGCAAAGGTGACAAATGATTTTTTGAATAAAGCTGTACGGTGTGAAGGAGTATAAATATCGGTAGGAACAGAGCACTTGTTACGGGAGTGAACAGAGGATTTGAATTTAAGGAGTACTGTTATTTAAAAAAAAATGTAGAAATAAAAAGAAGATCTGAGTTTTAAAAGTTAAAGGTTCTCTGAAATAGTTATAAACACACATTTGCATATATATATATATATATATATATATATATATATATATATATATATATATGTTGAACATTGTGAAATAACAGTGAGATGATAGCTACTCGTATAATTGTTTCTAAAGAACATTGTAAAATAAGAATCATAGGATACGGTAAATTGTTATAATATAAACCTAGCATTCTTATTATATAATTGTACAATGTTTTATGATTTTTAGTTTACACTATTCTGAGGTCGACAATTTTTTTTTTTAATTCCCATTATTTGCTTCTTTTTTATAATAGTATTACTTTTTTTTATGGCGCACCGACGTCTGGTACAATAGCGTCGACATCCACGGTGCAGCGGGGAATTTTCCTTGAATTGAGAAAATTTCAAACCCCACATCTCCCGCTTGAGAATCTGAGGCGTTAGCCACTAGACCACCGGGAGATCCTTGTATAGTAGTATTTCTTTCTTTTTTTCTTTTTTTTATGTTTGATGGTCTAGCATTTTCCAGGGGCACTTAGTGTTCCTAGATGGCCAACCATCGAAGCACTGGCCACGCCTGTTGTTTTAGTTCGGGGATTGAAGGCAACAGGTTTATTTGACGTTGTTTGGCCACTATAATCATAATAATAGACTAATACATTACTATAATAATAATAATATTCTACTGTATATTGTACAACAATAATATACTATTGTATTCCTTGCATTTTTCTTCCTTTTTTTCCCCCTTTTACGATGTTCTTTTATAAATCTACGGATCTTGTTCTACAACGTTCTTCATATACCATCAAAATATGTGATATGATTATCATTTTAGTGATTACTACATTCTATGAATCTAATTTAAAGGGAATCTATTATTTTCCGACGGCTTTGAACGATGGAAGGGCGGTATTCGGATGGATTCGATAAACTTCGGACGAGATCGTACCGCCTTGGCAAGGCCCCCAAGGAATAAGATATTGCGAAATATCGTATAGAGTACGTCACCCTGCCTACGTCACTCAGATCCTTGGCTGCACACTACCAAGTCGACCATACTAAGTCGATCCGGATCTTATGTTAGCTACAATTTTTATTTCAGTTTTTTAAACTTTTTTCACCCCGGTAAATGGGCTAATGATTCCTACCAATAATATAAACTCTGGGATCAGCTAATCCCATTCGTAGGAAGAACAACACTAAATAACCTAATTAGTCACTCCCAAAATACCAGGGATCGAAACAGTTATTTCTTCTTATCGAAAAAGTTAAAACTTAACTATTAAAAAAATTTATTTTATAAGATAAAAATAACCGTTAAAAACTTTTATTTTATAAGTTAAAAATATATTTTTTTGTAAGTTAGAATATTATTGTTCAACTTTTTTTTTATAAGTTAAAAAAACTGATGATTGGATCGGGGAGTTCTCACCAGACAAGAATTGAAGGGGTCGCGACCCGCCACGCGTTGTTCTTGTCTTCTTCTTGCCCGACCGGTCGGGGGAAAATAGTGTCAAGCATCATTTTTATCAAAACCTAATTGTCGCTTCTATATGTTGGATATTACGTGGGACTATCAGTTGAAATGGTTAGGGGCAACAAGACTAAGTAGCATACAGAGCTTGCGTCATTTTTAGTTTGACTCTATATCATAGAACGATAGTCCCACATAATATCTAACATATAGCAGCTAGAGTTAAGTTTTGATAACAATGTTTCTTGGCACTATTTTGCCCCGATCCCTTCAATTGTAATATGACTTAACAGTCGAAATTGTAGTTACATTGCATCAATACCCCGCATACATGGCGGTTTCATGTTTAGGAGTGTGCTTAGTAATGCCGCTCTTGCGAGACGGACTTTTTATTTAACATTTAACAAGAATATCTGATTCTTTTTTATTTTGAAATTCAAGAAAAGCAATTTCTTTAATCCTCTGTTGAACGTTTCTGATATATTAGAAATCTTTCATGTAGCAGACATTCGGACCAAGTTTCTTTTTCTTTTTTTTTATAAGGAAAAAAAATTTAAAAAGAGAGGGCGGGTAGGAGAAGATTGCTCTAGCCGAGCCTATATCTTCTCCTTAACAAGTTTCTTTCATCTCTGAGCTGCCATTAATTCTTGCAAAGGTCGAGTACTTGTCCTTCCTATAGAAGCAATCTTGGAGGGAGGAAAGCAATTCCAGTCCGGCTATCAGTAACGGCTTCTCTTTCTGCTTTAATTTTTTTTTTTTTTTTTTTTTTAGAATTTTTTAAATTTTTTTCTTATTTAAAGCAATCAAAGGCGGTAGCTCCTTAACAACATCATAGAAACGGACCATGTGGCAATATAGATAATTATGTTTGCGAGCAACATAAAATAATAGCTTCAAATGAGGCTTGACCTGTGTGGAAACTTAGAATTATTATACCTTTACATTGATTTATATAATTTCTATTCGTATTATTCTAATTCCCCTAATACTATTTTCCCTAGAAAATATTCTTAAAGAATAATCTAAATGTAAACGAGAAAGTGGACTGGAAAATTATGTATTGATGCCGCAAAAAAGAAGACCATCTCACTACTAGTTAATAGTTAATGTCGCAGCAAAAGGTTAAGATAACCGACTTCCTTTTTTTTTTTCTTTTTGTCAAATATTGGTGGAAATCGAACCCTCCATCTCCCGCTTGAGAATCTAAGGCGCTAGCCATTAGACCACGGGAGACCCTTTTTTATTGGTCATTACATCCTGTATATGAATAAACCTGATAATATGATACAGTATGAGACTTCTGAACCCAAGGTTCAAATGACGTTGAAAGGGGCCTGCCTAAGCTCTCTTCTACTCCGACCAATGGCTGAAGTCGAAGAGAGATCGGTGAGCCACAGACATTGACTTATGTACTTGAATGAAAAGAAAGCCATTGCTAACACTTCACTTGAGGGTCACTGCAGAAAATGTCTGTACCACTGTTTTCTTGAAATGAAATTATAAGTTTTATTCTTATTCCGGGCCACAAGTCCCATAGGAATAATTTTGAAATTACGAAATAATAATGAATTTAATATAAATAAACTTATTATATAATATATATACTTAGTATATAATGTACAGCTTCAATATAAACTAGGGATTGGGTAAAACTTGCAGGGATGGAAGGTAGTGGAAGAGTCGGGATTTTAAGGTTTCTAGGTTGGTAGAATGGCGTACAAACAGAGGCAAGGAATTCCATAGCGAGGTGGTGGAGGGTGTGGATGGGTGACGTTCGACCTCAGGATTGTGATGAGTGGAAAATTTGGTGTGGAATGTTTGGAATCTGTGTTGTCGAATGGGATATTGAGGTCTTTATGGAGGTTAGGGTTACCAATGTAGAGGGGAGCATCGACGATGGTTCATAGGACTTGGATTAGAATGTTTGGGTACGTCTAATGTCCGATATTTTTGCAGCTCCCAAAAGTTTTGGTGCATAAGCCCACAGGTTGCAATAGTAATTTGTAAAGGATCAGTTTGTTTTTATTAATTAAATGTGATTCTAATTTAATTAAAATCACATATAATAATTTTAATTCTTTCTCAATAATAAAGGGACGTTAAAGTGTAAATAAAAAAATAAACGTGATTCAGTACTTAAATTTGATTTAAATGTGATTAATGTGCATTCTAGAATAATTGGCTAATCATAACCTATATAAACGCAAAACAAACATGAATAGTTTTATATTTGTAATGAACAACAGAATCAATTATTAATTTCAATCCATTATTATTATAATGTGCAATCCATAAATAAATATTGATATAAAATATTTTCATGGCCGATTATGACCTTCATTGTCGAAGAACCGCAATAAATAAATAAATTAAACATAAAAAAAAAAAAAAATCCATTTTACCAAGGAGTTATAGTTGATTGTGCCGATTCCTCGAAATATTTCGGAAAAGAAGACATCTTGGGTCAAGGGGAGAGTGGATTGGTTCTTCGCCGTTTTATCCCTAAAATGCCTTATCAGCGAACCATTATCTATCCAGATACACAGGATTACGTGATCTGGATTCGAAGGAGAACCCTTATTGCTACTTCTTCTGACTCCTCCTGGCCTCAAATGGATTCTTATAGACAACCGGGTACTCAAGAGTTTATTAAAGGGAATCATTTAATTCCTACCTAACAACATGAGTTATTTTGAATATTGATTTGAAATCGTTGAATGACCAAAAACTATGTACATATATAATACATCCAGGGGGTATTTGTAAAAACGTAGGTATAGTCGGATGATGATAGGGGAAACGCTAATTTTTCTGGGAATAATTTCAGAACAACACATATAACAATAATTGAGCTATAAGTAAATCGAAAAAATCCGGAAACATTTTTTTTTTTTAATATTAAATGCGCTTAATTTTACGCATATCTCAGGATCTACTGAACAGAATCGTAAATCTGAAGCATCAAATTATGCGTCGTTTCGAGCACTTTCTAACGTCATTTAAAAAGATTTCGATTTGTGTTAGAACTTAAGTTACTACAAGGAATCATAATAAGAAATGTGTAGCTAATATCAGGAACAGATTGTTATTTTCTTTTTAATAAATAAATAAAAAATGGTTGAGAATTTGCGGATATGCAATTAGATTAAAATCCCAACATTTTTTAACATATTTAAACAATTCCTGACGCCATCCAAATTGACCGATTGTCGACCTTTAAAATGTTTATGAATAGGTATGTAATTGCCTCATTTTTTTTTTAATTTCGAATGTGTAAACCATTTCGTTTCAAAGATTTGAAAAATTCTCTGACGCCTCAATTGCATAATTATTATACAAAAACTATCTATCTGAATTAATAAACTGGGTTGCATTATTATAAATTTCACATTATATTCCTAAAATGTGAAAGTTTTAAATGCATTTTAACCTCCCGAAAAAAATTATATAAAAAATATCTATCGTTTAACCTTATTTATACATATTGCTATTTTACCGGGAATCAAAATTAAAGTTTCTAAATGATACAACATTATAGGAAATTTAATTGAAATTATTTTGCCGCCTTCCGAAGGTCTCTATCATGTATAATTTTAAAGGGCTATGACCGAATGAAATACGGAAAAAAAGGATGTTTTCGATAACTTTTTTGTTTCTCCGGGAGTTTTGTAGTTTACGCTTAACTCAATCATCGTTCATTTGCAAAATTAGTCCACTAAGAGTGCGGGTTCACTTGAAACCCTCACTCTAAATCAACTTATTCATAGACCCCTAGGGTCCTCATTCTGTTTTCTTACGATGTGACTCGTTTTATACATTATCCTCACGTGCAATCTGGGAAATATAATCCGAAGAGAAGAATAACAGGTAAATAAAATTTGGAGTTTTCCTGGCACAATCCACCCTAACGAAATAAAAATGTGTCCTTGCGTGTGCTTCTTGTTTGTATCAACAACATCTCTAGTAATTCGACCACCTGAAACAGTCAAAGAGCCTTTTAAAATGTTGTTAATCAACTTAAATAAAATGCAATAAGAGGAAGGGTTACTGTAGTACTAGATAAACTATTGACATGAGCACCCCAAACTGGAACGGAGACTAAGGGACTGTGGAGAGGGCAAGATTTGGGCTGTAGCTGGGCCCATCGCGGGATTTAGACGGAAACTAATATTAGCCACCAAACTACTAAAAAGGAACAAACCTTGGACATCGTTCAAAGACAGGTATTTGGTAAACAGGTCCCTGCCAAGACAGCCTTCCACCAGCTGGTCTCTGGGATTTACCCATTCCTCTTACTAATATACGCTCAGTACTAGGCTCATTCACTTAATTAATTAATTAGGACATAATTCGACTTGTAGTGATTTATTATATTTTAAACACATTTAAAATTCGTGTATATCCATTCAAAAAATGTTGTCTCGGTGCACAGTGGGGACAAACTACATTTCGTGGCTCAAAAAAGGCTATAGCCTCTAAATATTAACCGATTTCAATGCATTTTTTTTTTAATTAAATCTAATAAAAGTTATAACAACTTTGTCTAGCCAGATTTTATTTTTTGTTTCCCCTGTTTATTAAAACACGTGTAAATAAACTTTTACAATTGAACGTAAAATAATATTTTATTTTTCATCTAGCATTTTATCAGCACTGATATCGTTGAAATTAAACATTCAAATCCTGATTAGACTTTCAAAAAATCAGGCTGACATATCTTCAAAACGTAAATTTATTTTAATTCAACAATGAGATTAATTAAAACAATGTGATGAATGATTTAAAAATGGATTTTGATTTTATCAAAGTCAAATCAGGATTTGAATGTTTAATTTCAACGGTATCAGTGCTGATAATAAGTTACATGAAAAATGAAATATTATTTTACGTTCAATTGTACAGGTTCGTGAATTATTTACACGTAATTTAATAAACAAGGAATACAAAAATCTGGCTGGACAAAGTTGATCTAAATTTCATTAGCTTTTATTTAAAAATTGGTATCGGCTGTGATCAGATTTAGAGGCTGTGATCTTTTTTTAAAACACGAAATGTCGTTTGGTCCCACTGTGCGGCGGTCTGTATGCTTCGGCTTGAGAGCAATGCATAGATTATGTAATGATGCTTGTTTGTGTCAATGATTAACCCCTTGACGACCACGCCCGAGATATGTGGGGTTTAGTGGCTGTTTCGAGTTTCCCATGAACTTAAGCGCTGAAAATTGTACGGATTTTCAATGCCATCGCTCATATTTTTTTTTTTTTTGACAACTCTTCGACATGAAGGCCATTACCGCAGGGTTATCTATAGGTTGCCAAACTTGTTAAGCTCCCATGGCGAGGCAGGATTTTTTTCGGCGGGCCCTGGAATAAGAAAAAGCTCAACCTGTTACAAGCGGTCATCGAACCCCGCATCTCCCGTGTTAAAATCGGTCATTTTTGGCATAATTATTAATATAAATCGGCCATTGAGCGATTGAATTGTTACATGTTCTAATATTTCATTCATCTCATTAGAGTTGTGCTTAATTTTCCTTGTGCTTCTGCTGGCAGCCTAAGGAAGTATGTTGAACAGAGACAATCAAAAGCACTTTTTCTTGATTTTTATTGTAACCGTTCGGGACGGATGACCACTGACAGATAAGAGTGGTTCCCTGAATTCGGCCGATAGTTATCTACTACCAATGATCCGCCATGATTGATGAATGTTTCATTTAATACCCGACAGTGATTTTAAATGTTTTTTTTGCAATGAGGGGAAAACCTTCAAGGCCTTCAGGGTGCTTGCCTCGAGCAAATCCCCAGTGTGTGGGACTCTCACCCACCAAAGACCCCTCATTTCTGGTATTATCCCCTCTTGAGAGAACAGCTGCTTTGGCCAATCTTCAAGAGGGTACCGTTTTCCCCCTAAAGGCGACCCACTATAGTTTCATGGTGTATATGGGGGGAATAGCTCTGTTCCCCTCGCTCTTCTTCTTTAGCAAGATCCTTTCCGCTCTTCTTCTTTATGACATGTTGCTGGTATCGATATTCCTTCATTTCATTAGATGAGAATAAGTCATTAAACAGTAAACACTAGTACACTTAAAGGTCAATAATATATATAAACAAAACTCAGGGTTTATTTGTTTATTTAATAATTATTAAAAAATTAATATAATACATAACAAAACATTTTAGAAAAAATGTAAGTGAACTTAAAATTTAAATACATAAATAATATAATACCTAAATAGATTCCAGTGTTTTTTTTTCTTTTTCTTTAAGGGTATGATTTGGAATATTTGCAGGGTTTGAAAAAAAAATTTCTTAGACTAAGGCAATTTAATTTACCTTAGGTAACCAGAATTTATTTTACTGAAATTATCAAAAAAAATAAAGGAACTTATAAAGGATGCAAAAAGTATTTGTTTTTTAAATATATACTCAATATAGTATAGGTTAAATATAGATTTAAGTACTTTTCGTGCCTTGATTGCTAAATTTTATTTAGAAGAAATAAAGCAATATAATTTGTAAATAAAAAAAAACAAAGAGGATGGTGCTTATGACTTCAGCAGTCAGCGCCCCGGAAACAAAAACAAAAAATGAAATTAAATAAATAAAAACAAATATTATACAAAAGCATATTTGTTCAATTAGTATATTAGTTCATTCATTCAATGACTAGTGTACAATTTATGTAGGTGTAGTTTTATTACTCTTTCTGCAAACCATTACCTCCTGAATACTAGTAAATATGTTATACATTAAAGCTTGAAACCAAATATAAGTAAATAAAACATCATAAGCACTCATTGTATCCAAATCTCTTAGTTGTTTGTTTAATGGTTGTATTTATTTATTTATTTTTTTAGGGCGCCCCGACATCTGGGCCATTAGCGCAGACATCCATGGTGCAGTGGGGAATTTTCTCAACTAGCCGTGAGATGAGAAAATTCCTTCTGCAGATGGGACTCGAACCCACCATGTCTCGCATGAGAATCCAAGGCGTTACGCAGTAGGCCACCGGGAGATCCTAAATGGGTTTTTTAGTGCAAAATAAAACCACAGGATTACCATTTAGATTTTAGTTGGTATTGATATAAAACCTTCTTCACATTTTTCCACAATCCTATATTTCCTTTACGGCTTTATCTGCGTCAGGTTCAGTATTATATTTATAAAAGGAATATTTCTAAGCCGGACATACCTTGAAAGTGTGTTTAATAATTATGATAGTATTACATTAACAGTATGGAGTTGGCCTTGAATGTCATATTCGACAAGTTCTAATTTACGTTGATTTTTCTTTCTTTTTTCCGACACTAGAAAAAGTTTGATTATAATCAAAATCAAATGAATTATACCTAATATTCTGTCCGCATAGTGTCAAGGCGGTTTAGTGTTATCATGCCAGAGTCTCTTTAACGTTAGATTTAATTCGTGCTAAATACTTGATATTAACAAAGTTAAATTTTTTTAGCTGTATTTATACTTTTCCTGTTTGAATTATTGCTGCGTAATATGGGTGTCCATAGTTGACTGGACTCCTTGAGACATTATTCGCTGACCCATAAACTACCCTTTAGGTTTCTTCCTCTCTTAGGCTGCGGTGTTTTCCAAGAAAGATACATAATCACAAATAACTTATATATTATTCAGAAGAGAGGTTTGACCTTAGAAGTTAGCCAGTGTAGAGTTAGTCACTGTTCGATTGTAATAGTTGATAAAAATAAATTTTAATATAAAAAAAAGTTTTTATTGCCAATCTCTCGGCTTCATTGAAATTCATCTGGGGTATGAACAAAAATGGACTTAGTAATTAAATGTTTAGTTGTAATAATAAAACTTTTTTTAATGAGATGCAGAGAGTTAGCCTAGGCATTGAGATGATAAGAAGTCCTGGAATGATTGGGAAGTGGCTAAGAAAAACGTCAGAATTTAAAAAACAACTCTATATTTTGAACGTTTGGGCATATTCTTTGACAGCCTTCTTCAACAACAGATTTCTAGGGGGTGCAGGAAGAGCTCGATAACTTTTAGGTGATCATGGATAAGTATGTCCATAATCAGCGCAACAACTAACTACTTATCCTCTGCCACCTAAAAAATGAGTGTGGTCTTCTAACATCAGCTAGGCATTTATTGCTGAAGAAGACGGCCAAAGAGCATGTCGCCGAAATATAGATTTTTTTTTTAAATCTCACGTTTTCTCTTAGCCGAATCAACTGTTCCTTGTCTTAATATCATTTTTATATTAATATATTATTACTTAACTCTTCATTTTTAATTAAAGCTCTGATTTTAAATTCAAGACGTAAAGTTGAAGTTTTTTTTTTTCAAAAATGTAGTTTTATTAGGTATTATGGCAGAACACCGTCTGATGACGAGGAAAAATTCACAAGAATTCGATTTTCCTCATCAGATAAGCTTTGCCGAATAATTGCTAATAATAATAGTTGGGGAGGTCCGGTGGCCGTGGGGGTTTAGGTGTAAGCACTTAACACTCCGTGCCAAAGGGTCGTGGGTTCGATTCCCACTCGGGGTGGTGGCTTTTCTTTAGAAAAAAGAAAAGGCAGCAGCCCTATCCTGGCTAGAAAAGGGTAATAACCTATAGATAACCCGTCCTAAAATTCGTAGGTTATAATAAATGGACGTTAAAATTTAATAATAATAATAATAATTGGAGTTGTGGCTTGCTTCGAAACAAAATTAAATGAATTAGTAATAATTGAGTGGATAATTCCTTACAAATATAAAGGAGTAAAACTATTTACTGATATTTTGTAATATTATAGGTTATTTTTAGCATAATATTCGAAACGTGACTAAAACCAATCAACTGTCTGAGGAATGTGCTTAGGTTTACATCTCTTGCGTGACGGCTGTTTTATTTTGTGAATTAAAACAGATGGAAATGACCACACAAATTCCTGAAACTAATTATTTACTGAAATTGTACATTTACAGGTGATTGTTTCACATCAATTCGATATTCATTCCTTGTTGACAGCCGTTGATTTGTGTGATCATTCGTTTAATAATGTGTCGGCTTGGTTCGACTCCGAAGCGATATAATTGCGGCTCTTTCACCAAGGTCAGTAACGTTCGTAAATAAAGCATAGAACACGTAGGTATTGGATGTTTGGCGTTCTCGTGTTCGTTCGGCGGGCAACAATCCCAAATATGTGTCTGTGTCAATTTGCGCTCTATTGAAGCATGTGCTACAATCCGGTCTATGCAGCATGGAAAATTCATCTGATAAATGTAGTTTATGATTGTACACAAGTGGTACACAAAATCTAAGCGTATGATGTGCTTCTAGCGAAACTCCTTACTCAACAATTTTGTTGTAGAAATATTGATGTTTCGATGAAAATTCTGCAATAAGCTTAATTTCTGATGTCCCCATATCATAATTTACCTTATTGGAGATGAATGTACCAGGATTACTCAAAAAGTGTGTCACGGATGAGCTGCATAACTAAACTCGTTCCTTAGAATGGGTTTTCTCTTACGTCGTAAAGAATGTTCTTAAAATACCCTATGCAATTCAAAGTAAGCATAAATTGTTGTGCTCCTTTTCTTTCTTTTTATGATTTATAATGTGCTCCCGCAACCAAGGCGGTTCGCCCAATTGAATTACTAGATATACATCCAATTAAACAATATAAATTAGTAAATATTGCATATAAATCCAATTATACAATTAATCAAATATAAATTTTAAAAAAATACCTATAAATACAAATAGTTAGGGTTTAGAATAATCATTTTTCACTTTCAACGATTCCTCAACCGTTTTTGTGATAATTAACATAATATACCTGATTTAAATCTCAAGTGTCTACCCTGAAATAATTTTTTAATATTTTCACTTATCCAAACTCTCCTATGATATCAAATTTCACATCATTGAACTACTTCTTTTTTTTTAAAAAGAAAATTATTTTAGATAAAGTAGAGTTTGAGCTAGAGTACATAGATAAATAGCGTGGATGCTTGAACCAAATTATTCAGTTAAAAACATGAGATAATTCTAGTGGAATTTTATTACAGCGAGCCTCTAATCTACTCGTGGGCAATTTCTGAAGTATTGAAAGTGAAGAAGCTACTGCACTGCATTCCTAAGATTTTTAAGGTCGACCAAGAACGCTTGGATGGCCGACTTTTTCATTTAAGATATATATATTTATAGTTTTGTTTTACAGTTTTATAAATACCAACTATTTACAAGGAGACGGGGAACCGTTACGGCTCGGCTGGATTCCATTTTAAAAAGAATTTTAATGCCTACAGAATGCCTGAGATAGAGTTTTATATATTTTGCCCCCGCATTGCAGTCGGTTGTACGAATGCAGTGGGGAGTTCCCTGTAAGTCTGGAATGGAATACACCTCAGCCATATCGTAAACTTTAGCCGGACTTTACTGTAGGCTGGTGCAACCGGTGGATTTAGCAGGAATTACCTCCTTTAGAGATTGACGTTTACAGAAAATTAATGAAATTAACAGTTATAATGGCCTGCTTATTAGAAATTATAAATTACCTAAATAAAATATAATAAACAATATTAAATCACGAGCAATATCTGAATAGATCACTTAAATGACTGAAGAAGAGAAAAAACTTTATTCAACAAAAAACAATAATAAAAAGACCGACTCGCAGGAAATGCGTCATCTTAGCGCGGTTCCGTACATCTCGAAGAAATGGAATAGATTAGGCATCACATATCAAAGGAAATTGACAGTAGCCAACTTACACAAAAGCGGGTAATTCTTATTCCTCATTCTTGAGGAAGGCTGAATAAGTCAATACAATTATGTACTGAAAACGTACTCACTATTCCACTATTGCTCAGAAGGCTCTATTCCAAACAACCGAAAATTTGTTGTTATTTTAAGTTTCTTGTTTAACTAGCAAATTCATTTTCCTCTATTATATAGATAGGAGAATTCAAAACAAAACCTATTTATACGCCATCATGATTAGGCACTGCCATCATGATTACCACACCACTCCAAACTTATTACCAATACCTTTCACCGTTTCTTAGCTTATTTTACTACAATACTAATTTTACTGATAAATGCAAATAAAAAGAAAAAAACAACCAATTAAAAAGTGAGATAAACATAGAGAAAAACCCTTTCAAAACAACAAAACAAACACGTTTTAAGCGCTTATATCTCTGATTGACGTTGCCCCATCGAATATTGCTTCAGAACCTGTTTTCTGGAGAATTTAGTAAGCATTCGAATGGTCGCCTTCCACTTACCACGATTTCCCAACCGTTATCGAGATATTTACGAAAAATGAATGAAGATCCGAAAACTTTTCATGTCTATTAATACATTTTTTTTTTCGCATACCTCCTTAACTCCAATAATAACCAAAATTTAAACATCTTAGTTGGGATTAATTTCCAAGATGTAGAAAATATTTAAATTGAATCCCGCGATTCTAAGTACCCACAATAAAATAATGACTTACAAAAATATTGATTCCATTTTTCACAGAAGCAGTTACAGATATCGTCTTAAAAATGGTTTCATTCATTTGCCTATATTAAGAAACCTATAAAGCAAGTACCTGCAAGTATATAAACTCAAAAAAGTAAGCGTTACGATTTTTTTTGGCGCAATTTTGCCCCAAACACCAGCTTCCAGGGGACGGATGCTGCTGGCTAACGAACTTGACCTTCAGACGACAGATTTTTGTACCAAATTTCATCAAAATCGGACCATTATTGAGCTTGAAAGAAAGCGAACAGACACACACAAACACACACACACACATATATATATATATATATATATATATATATATATATATATATATAAATTTGAACCACCTATATTTTCGTGATCTATGGGGTCTGAAACGACCTCATAAGCGGGTTCTCCCTATGGAGATAGGGAGTAACCGCGCTAAAAGAAGAAAAATAAAATTACTTAAGCTTATGGGAAACAAAGTATTGTGTTAAAACAGTCCTGAGGCGTTTGCACTCCGTGCCTAAGGTCGTGGGTTCGATTCCCATTAGTGGTGATGGCTATTCTTTCGAAAAATCATTCATAAAAAACGGGCAGTGTCATAGGCTAGGTGGATTTCCCTGTGGGAAATAGCTTGTATCATGGATATATCTAAAGGGGGCATAATGAGTTATCTACACAATTTCTTATTCATCTGGAAGAGGGCCCATTATTTATTTTCCATTTGTAATGCTTAATATTACGCTGTAGCTAACTCCACTGATCCTAATCTACAATGATTTTACGTCATAACCTATGAAAATTTTACGGTTTGGATGGTACGGTAACCACGTGGGTTAGTCGCCAAAGCACGGAAACGATGCAGTAGAAATTAAATATAAAATTAAGGAGGTTTTAACCATCTTTGTATTCTATACATTTTATTTATTTGTAGTATACATAATAGGATTATTTATAGCGTCGCATGTAATGGAAAACCGTTTAGGCAACAAAAGACAGTAAAAAAATACAGAGTAATTTGTTCAGAAAAAATATAACGTTATCCCTTTATCTGAAGCATTAACTCCATTAGGCATATCGTCGATACAAATGCAAAGTATCGAATGTGAAAAAATGCATCTTTCATTTTCAATCTTCACTAATTTCTGCTGGACTTATGCACGGCAAACTCTTGAATCTTAGTTCACTCTATGAAAGGGAAAGTATTCCACTATCAAAAGGTCAAATCTGCCGAATATTTGATTGTCCAAAAAAAAGAAAAAAGTTATGAATAAATGCTTTTCCACTCTGAAAAGTGGTGATTTTCACATTCGATACTTTGCATTTGTAACGACGATATTACCTTGTGGTTCTGTGGCCACTAACCAACTTGACAAGGCAACCGAAATTAAAACGGGCAGATCTGAGCCTATATCCCAACTTAGGTAGCTAATTTTTCAAAGATTAGCCTATCAAAGCGTATGATTAAATCCAGCCTTGAGGTAAATAGGGGCTAACTAAAACTAAAAATAGATTGCCTGTATTTACAAGACGATTGTGCTATAAAAACTAATATATGACAGAAATCAGGAAAGAATGTCTAAATTATCTTAGTAAACAGAAAATCAAATAATATTCAAGGAATGACAAGAAGAAGCGTTATTTGTTTACCAAATTACGCAATTATAAAGAATTTTATGATTATTGCTGATCGGTAAGATTGATTATATTATCAACATAGAATTTATAACATACTTAAATTAATACACATGATTCTCATACGCGCCTTATTATTATTATTTTGGAATTATCTCTACTAGCGATCCACGTATTTCGCAATATCAATTCTTCATTTATGAGCTCATTTAATGATCTAATTCCTGAAGATATTCTTTTATCCTACCATGATATTATATTAAAATTCCTCTAGTTTTCTGCGCTTTTAAGATCTTTTGGTTACTAAGTAGTCGATGTGTTACACACGTATCGCAAAGATGTGTGAGAATTCTCGTACAATTCCTTCTTAGGAAGATTGATGCCTCGACACAATATAAATTAATTTCGGAAATTCCTGAAAGAATTTCGGGGGCCTGAGGACATCAAGAGGAATGGAATATTAACAATCTAGAACTTGTAATAGTTAGCCAATTAAAACGCTATTACACCCAATAAAAACTATATTTTCTGATCTAAGTGATCTCATTTAATTTATTTTTAAGGTTTTAATGATACATTTTTACCGGTTTCGGGGGGGGGGGGGGTTGCATCCCCCTCAGCCGCCCCTCTTATAACCACACATGTCGACCGCAGCATTTGTTATCTTGAATGGAATAACTCAGAAGGAGGTTGCTAACGACCTTGTGTGAAATATCTAGCAGAATCCTTACAATTCCTTGACTTCTGATTCGGTATTCACAACGAAGTCGAACCAGAATTAGGTGTTACTGTCTCTGGTATTCGTCCGTTAGCTACTTTCATGATTAATGCTTTGTCAAAATTATTTATGGTTTGTCTGTTTGTATATTAGTCGTGATTAATGTTGATAATCCGGACCTACAGATATAGAATACTGACATAGAAAAAGTGACTATACAAGACATGTAAAAAATAAATGTTTAATACTATAAAACAAACATGGTTAGAACACTAGACGAATAAACAAAACAACAAACTAAGAGAAATTAAAAATACTATCTACGAATGGAGCTCGAGTAGCCCAGACGAGAAGAGGTTATACTATGTAGATTACGGATAGGACACACTTTACTTACTCACTCATATTTAATGACAAAGAGAAACCAACCCATTTGCCGACGGTGTAACGTTTCAATGGCAGTGAAACACCTCCTACCGGAATGAAAAATACGAGAACAACTAAAATTACCTTATAACTTACAGGAACTACTGACAAAGGGTAGCTCCTTCATTAACGATATAATAACATTTTTAAAACAACACAACCAACACACAACTATTTCATTCCAGGAAAACATTTAGATCTGATTTCAATTAAAAATAATACCTTGTAAAAATTGTTTTTATTCTCTGTTTTATTATTAACTTAATATCAATTAATTTTACTTGGGAACAAGACCACACTCCTTGGCCCAATAAATAATTAAATAATGTTAGTAGTTTTAGTGTTACGTTATGTAAATATACTAACTATTGTGTAAATATCACTACTGTAAATAATGTACAGTCTTTAATTCTGTACACAAATCTGCTAAGTTTTGTTTAATGTTCTCTTTGTTGTATCTAGTTCCCTACATTACTGATGATTGTGCACATATAAATTTGTATTTGTTTATTGTCAAAAAAAAAAAAAAAAAAAAAAGCAAATCTGAATAAATAAATCGAAAATTTCATATTGAAACAGGTTATGGTACTACGCTAGCAACCTATCATAGTCCACAAGCATGAATAATGATATGAAAATAAGATTTTCATGATGAAACACAATGAAGAGAATAACTTTCCGATTAATATTTTATGATTAGATCTATAGTAAGTATCTGTTGGGAGTCACAGATACCTGGTGATTAACTATCGATTCAATGGGACCAATCGAATCTCCAGTCCCGTTTTCCTGCGACCTTTTTGTTTTAGTTAAATTATAGGTTCTATCTTGATGTCCTAACAAAATTTCATATTCATTGAATACCTAAATTCTGGCGCAACGTTTAACTTTTCAGGAATCGATTCAAAACTCTCTTCCTCCTCCTGTTATTAGAATTACAATTACTTCATTTAAGCAGCCAGAAATGGATGATGCAACTTGTGGTCCTATTGGTGCGTTATGATGAGGCAAATAGTCGATTGAAACTCTTTTTTATGGTTGGTCATTTCGAGAACGTCTTGGCTCGTGGATAGAAGTGATTTTTAACTAGTGTGATAAGTGGTTCCTTCAGTTTTCCCGTTTATATAGTGGAAGCTATGTCTCACGTAAGTAACGCGAAAAGTTTGATAATAGAGAGCGCCGTTTCCCAAACTTTTTTGGCTCGCGTACCACTTAAGCTAAATTGTGCCACTTCGTAAAAATGTTTTTCATGAAATTCGTTATTGTATTTGCATTTCAAATTTATTTATTTAAATTTAAATTTTAACGTCAATTTATTATTAACTACGAATTATAATTTATAATAATTAACTTCAAATCTAATAGAGCGACCATATACTCGAATATCATAATTAGATAAATTACATTTATTTATTTACGAGCATCCGTAACTAGGGCTATTCGCTCAAAAAAATTATTAAATTTCAGTAGAGGTAAAGGATAACGTGTCCAATATTTTATTAAATTGACTTAACACCATAGTGGGGTCTCCCGTGGTCTAATGGCTAGCGCCTTGGATTCATAAGCGGGAGATGGTGGGTTCGATTCCCAACCTCCGGCAGGAATTTTATCATCCCACGGCTCGCTGGTGAAATTCCTCGCTACACCCTGGATGTCGGCGCTAATGACCTAGATGTAGATGTGCCGTAAAAAAAAAAAAAAAAAAAAAAAAAAAAAAAAAAACACCATAGTATCTATGTGCATTTTCGATCTATATAAAAATAAAATTATATCCGTTTTGATTAGAGGTAAAAGACACAATGTGGAGGACTTAGTTTTGCTTGACTATGATCAATACATCCAATTACCTATCAATGCCAATCTCCATGTGAAACATTTTCGTGAAACTGATCCTATAAGAATCTAAGAATGGAAAATTGGCTCTCCTTAACAATTACAAAAATGTGACATGGTGTCCTTTACCTCCGGGGTACAGATATATATCTAATTGTACAATTGGAATTTTACATATTCATCCGATAAACCAATTAATTCTACATCCAATATTACATATGCATTCAATTATACAATTAATAAAATATGTAAAAAAAACGTCCGTCACGCAGGAGCTACATAACTATGCACTTTACTCAGAATTGGGTAGTGTCGAGTGCATTCCTGAATAATTTCCTTAAAATATACTATATATTTGTCAAATACCACTCACTCACTGACCTATCATCCCCCAGCCCAAACTACTCGACAGAAAATTTTGAAATTTTGCATGGACACTCCCTATATAACGTAGGCACTCACTAAGAAAGGATTTTTTGATATTCGAATTTTTAAGTATTTTTAGGGGGGTTTAAAGTTTGAGTTGGTTAGAGCAAGCAAGCCTAGGCAGGAAGCGTTGCTAGGACGATAACAGAACAGTTGTTACCGTACATTATCTATTTCATAGTATTATTTTTAATTGACCTTAATTTCCACTACGATGGCAGTCCTTGAATTACTAGAAATAAAATTTGATTTTGTCCCTCATAGAGTTTACGCCCTGGTGATGGCCCATCCGAGGTAATACTTTCCCGAACCACTTGACACAAAAATTTGAAATTTTGCACGGACAATACGTTTAGAGTGTAAACACTCGCTAAGAACGGGTTTTTTGATATTCAAACGTTTAAGTACTTTTAGGGGGGTTTGAATTATTAAAAAGTTCCTCATCGGCTCAAAAATGGTTCGATTTTGATAACATTTGGTACAAAAATCTTTCTTCTCATTTAAAAGGTCAAGTTCATTAAGTAGTTGAATCCGTTTACTGGAACATGGTTTTTGGAGTGAAATTTGAAGATTCCTTAACGTAGGAAAACGAATGAAACCATTTTTTAAGCGAGTTCTGTAGCCATTTACCAGAAAAATTGATAGAAATACTTTTCAAAACTCATTTTCTGTTTGAGTATTCAGAAACGAAGTATATGGAAAAAAGTTGTATGAATGGTGATACAAAGTTTTCGGATCTCAGTATATTTTCTAAAATATCTCGAAAACGGTTGGGAACTCGTATTAAGTGGAAGGCGGCTATTCGAAAGGTTACTAGATTCTCTACAATAAGATTCTGTTGTAATGTTCGGTGGGGCGATGTCAATCGAAGAGATAAGTGCTTAAAACTTCAAATTTGTTTGTTTTATGCTTTTCAACGAGTTTTTGTCTCTGTTTACCTAACGTTTTTTTTTTTGTTTTTTTTACTCTCCAAACAAGCACGGTTACTTCCACATGGTGTTTCCTGGGTAACTTTAAAGTCCGTGCAATAATAAGCTGTACAAAATTATGTAGTAGCGTTAATTTTGATCATATCTTATTTAATTCAATATAAAAAATACTTATCGGCCGTGGTGAAGCACGGGTATTCAGCTAGTAACCTATATAGATAAATAAAATAAAATTGTTTTACTCTTTTGAATTTTTTATGAGCAGCTGTTTCAATTTTCTAATTAATTTCCTTCCAAAATTTTGTGTATGCGGGGTACTACACTACGTACAAAATATGGGCGTATATAAGGGGGGCTGCAGCCCCCCCCCCCCCCCCCGATGTTTTGATTTGAACGGTAAAAATTGCATAAAACCCTTAAAAATAAATTAAATAAGATCATTTAGTTCATAAAACATATTCTATTTTGGCTGGAATAGCGTTTACGTTGGCTAAAACTCTTCCAAGATCTAAATTGTTAGTATTCCATACACCGGAAATGAGATCAGCCCCCCCTCCCAAGTTTTCCCAGCCCCCTCCGAAATTATTTTCTATATACGCCCATGTACTAAATTCACAATGCTTCACATTTTGATCTATTGATCTTGATGAGTTTCGCGAACCTACGTTTGGCGGAAGAATTCAATTCAAACGTGTTACAAAGTAACCCCCCCCCCCCCCCTTCGAATAGTTCATTTTAATATCACTACTTTCTTATTAGATACCCAGGACTTATAAAGAGTTTCGTTACAATAAAACAGAAATTACGACCGGTATAAGGAAATTAGTAATTTCAGTCCGGAGTAACCCCCCCCCCGATCAGTCAACCGATTTATTTTATTTTTATAACAAAATTTTCTCTTCAGTTGACCACAAGGAATACCGAGTTTCGTTGGAATATAACAAAAATTGTGTTTGGCTCCGGTCTAAACCCCTCCTCCAGATGGACCGATTTTGTTGGCTAACGAACTCGTTCAATCGTTTGATGAGAGAATACTACATTCGAAGTTTCGTGGCGAAAAAAAAACTCTGGCCTGCATCGTGTTAACGGACACATATATAACTGTTTATTATAAATTTGAAAGGGTGGTATTTTCGGTGTCTACTAGGTAGGATCGAAAAAGATTCGAAGAGATTTTTTAAACATTCCGTAACGAGTGCAACCTCAATAGCTACTTTCCTTCGGAGGAAAGTGCTAAAAACTACAAAAATTAAAAATTTAACAAATTTTAACTTGTTACTTTAATATTGTCAAATTTTATGATAAATGGGTAGCTTATTGTTTGACTTACAATAAATAATATTTCAGTCTATAAGATTTTAGTAAAGTATGAATGTATAGTTTTAGTATTTATTGAACTTTAATAGTATGCATAACTAATAAATTACAAACTCACTGTAACATTTGTAGCGTTCAGATTAACTGTGGTGTTAGTCACTTAAATTATATAGCCTGAATGGATGATTTATAAAAATAAAAGATATAGTAAGCAATGGGTCTCTATACAATACAGCTGATTGCTATTATAAGATAAACAACTTCGATTTTTTAACTGTTAGTTTCAAAAAACTTTAATTATTCAAAACTTATTTAGAGTGACATCACTTTTATTGTAGCCAGCTCATATGTATATTTAAGAGTTCGTTTCAACCTTCATATTTATCTATTCTCTTATATTTGTTTTTCAATTGTTCAGTCGACATCTCAAGAATATTCCCTTGTCCGTTCATATTCCACACTAAAAACATATTCAGTGGTTATTTGCCAAAAACCGATCAAATATGACAATTTTCTGCTTTACCGATCATTATGTGTGTTTAGAGTTATGAAACTTTCCCGTTAAAGCTTTTTTGTAGACATATGAATTTCTAGAAAAATACAAAAGTACAGCTCTAAACACATATCATTTTATCGGTAAAGTATAAAATTGTCAATTTGACAAATTAACTTTTGGCAAATAACCACTGAATTATTTAAAGTAAGAAAGGCTGTTCTATTGAGTAAGTAGGTTAACGTTTAGAATGGGTATCTGTTTTATTGTTGAACTCTAAATCCTCTTCTTCTCAGAATGTATGAATGGGTCTGTTGTGAATGACTTTATAAATCAAACGAATAGAAAGAAGGAAAATAAAATGGCTTAACCTTAAGCTCTAATTATTTAAACGGTCAATTTACAACAAAGGATTGCCAACTTCTTGATCATTTTGACTATTAATAGATTTTAAAGGCTTCAATAACATATTTTTGCCAGTTCCATATTGGATTTCATTAAATTTTTCGCAACCGTCTGTCCTAGATAATTATCCAATTATATTATTAATTTACTCTGAAATGTCTGCTCCCAGAGATATACTCTGTCACTGACAAACATTTGTAAGAGGAAAGTCCAGTTTGGGTTGATGAATTAAAAAGTAATTTCTAAACAATAAGTGGATGGTTTTATGCACATTTTTACAGTATTATTTTATCTCTGATGATAGCATTATCAATGCCCAGGCTGCTTCCTGTACTTTCTTTTTCTTTGTTTAAGGCAATTCAACCGCTAGGTTCATTGCTGCCTATTGTATTGGTAGGAAGTATAGCTAGAAATAATATTGTAAAAAATAGAGACAAAAATCATCATCATAGAAACAGTTATAATTTGGGTTAGACCTTTCAAGAAGTAATGTACGGAAAATATAAGCCCCCAAAACTTTTCATGTCTATTAATAAAATATTTTATTCCAAAGGTCGTGGGTTCGATTCCCACTAGGGGTGGTGGATTTTCTTTAAAAAAAAAAAGAAAAGGCATCACCCCTATCCTGGCTAGAAAAGGGTGGTAACCTATAGATAACCCGTCCTAAAATTCGTAGTTAATAATAAATGGACGTTAAAATTTAAATAAAATAAATATTTTATTCTAATCCTTCCTTAACTCCAAACGTAACAAAAATTTAATCATGTTTGTTTATATGAATTTCAAACATGTAGACATTTTTTTAACTGAATCCCATGATTCTAAGTACCCAAACCAAAAACGCATTTCAACAACTATTTTGGCACTTTTCTCGAAAATGGTTAAATCTATCGCCTTAGAAATGGTTTCATTCGTTTTCTTAGGCCAAGAAGCCTATAAAATGAGTACTTGCAAGCGTATAAAGTAAGCGCAACGATTTTTTTTCGCGCGAATTTCGCTTCAAAACCCTTGACCTTTCAAATAAGACGAATGATTTATGTACCAAATATCATCAAAATCGGATTTTTGAGGCGTCTAGAGCGCGAACAGATATATATATATATATATATATATATATATATATATATATATATATATACATACATACAAATTTGAACCACCGTTATTTTCGGTCTCTAGGGGTTCTGAAATGCAAAAATTTCTAGTCGGCACTTCCGTATTGCGTCATGAGGTCTACCTTATAAGCGGGGTTCCTCCCTATGGAGGGAGGGAGGAACCGCGCTAAAAACCAAAGATAATTAAATCAAAGAAAATAAAACTGAGGTAAAATGTTTTATGTTTCGATATTTGTATTTTCCCCCCTTTAATTAAATTGATTATAATAGAGATCAATACCTCACAAGAATCTCAACACCATCTGGCTCGCGAAGGTGTGTATGAGATATAGAAAGCCATGATGCCCCTAAAATTCCTGTAAGTTTGTTCCTTTTTCCGGTCGGATTCTGACTTGCTTTGAATTCGAATTCGAATGGCTCTTCATATTATGTTTTATTCTATCAATCTACTTACATATTTGGGTTTCTTTTTATTTTCCTTGTGTTTATGATTATCATTGCTCGACATCTTTGCTGCAATAAAATATACAGAAATAGATATGATAAATTCTGTTTTATAGCCTCTTCATGTGAAATTATCTTCTTTAAAAATAAATGCTTTTGAGAATGTCGTGAACAATCAACCGATTCTCATGGTTGGATTTTACAGTTGACTCTTGAACACATTTTTTTTAGCGCTATGAGGCAATGAGGAGGTTCTGAAGATAAATATTGACATTCCTAGATACTTAGGTCACCGATTAAAACCGATCTCTCCGATTTTGTTTATGTATATATATATATATATATATATATATATATATATATATATATATATATGGGTGTGTGTGTGTCAGTGTTTCGGAAAATGTATCTCGTCAGGCAAGGATTTGAACACAGATCATTCCCGAGATTTTTCACTCGAGCTCCTTGCCAATTGGGCTACCGGGCTCATTTTACAGCGTGGCAAGATAATTCATCCTATAGAGCCAATATTACTAATGAGGTTCTCCAATATTTAATGGAGCCAACACTCCATCTAATGGAGCCAATATTTAATTTCATATTAACTGAATAATGGTTAGTTGTATTGAGAGATAGTAGGCCTAAAAAGGGGTCTTCCGCTAGAACTGTCAATTATATTTCTGTTAGCAACTGTATACAATAATGCCAATTGAATTACAAATCAAAATATAATAATATGAAAATCATATTAAAAAAAGTGAAGCTTACTTGGGTTTACAGTGGCGTGAAAATAGTTCTTCTACAATGTAAATATTGGTCAGAAAGGGTCAAGTAAATAAGGAAAATAATTGAATGAATATGTTATATTGTATTTTTGAATAATTGGATGTATCATGAACTTTATAACTGATGTGATATATGTATAATTCCAATTGTATATACACATGTAAAAATAAAAAAGTCCGTCACGCAAGAGCTGCATAAGTAAGCACTTTCCTCAGAATTGAGTAGTGTCGAGTGCATTCCTGAGTAATTTGCTTAAAATAACCAATATAGATAAATAAAATAAAAACATAAATTGTTCCACTCTTTTGAATTTTTTATGAGCAGCTGTTTCAATTATTAATTTTCTAATTAATTTCCTTCCAGAGTTTTGTGTATGCGTCGTACTACACTACGTACTGAATACACAAAGCTTCACATTTTGATCTATTGATCTTGATGAGTTTCGCGAACCTACGTTTGGCGGAAGAATTCAATTCAAACATAGTACAAAGTAACACCCCCCTCCCCTTCCAATAGACCGATTTAGTTCATTTTAATATCACTTCTTTCTTATTAGATACACAGGACTTTCGTTACAATACAACAGGAATTACGACCGGTATAAGGAAATTAGTAATTTCTGTCCGGAGTAAACCCACCTTTCTAGTCAACCGATTTAGTTTATTTTCATAACAAAGTTTTCTCCTCATTTGAGCACAACGAATACCTAGTTTTGTTAAAATTTAACAAATATTATGGCTGGTATGGCAAATAACTACTTTGGCTACGGAGTAAACCATATGGACCGATTTTGTTGGTTAACGAACTCGTTTAATCGTTTGATAGAAAGATGCTACATTCCAAGTTTCATGACAAAAAACAAATACTCTGGCCTGTATCGTGTTAAAGGACACATATATAACTATATATGTATATATATATATATATATATATATATATTTGAACGGAGGTCATTTTCGGTGTTCACTAGGTAGGATCGATAATGATTCGAAGACACTTTTACAAAAATTCCGTCATGAGTGCAACCTCAATTGCTACTTTCCTTTCGAGGAAAGTGCTAATACAAAAAAAAATAAGAGAAATAAGAATAACTGAAGATAAAATCACTACCTTCTTATCGGGGCTGTCCATAAATGGGTTTTATCAACACAAATTAAATAGTCACTGGCAGAAGGAACTCGAAACCTGAATGATACAAAATTTCGACATGTTTTCTTGCTGGTCAGCCAATCAGATCCGGATATCGCTCGAAAAAGTCATCCTTCCTTATAATCAGTCAATATATTATATTATAATTATTTTGAATGCTTAGATATTACCTCAACATTCAAAATATGGTTTGTTGGTTCATTGCATAGAATAAACTATTTAATGGTATCAACCGCCTAAACACCAAATCAAACCATAATAAAATTTATGCTTGTCAGTGTCTCCAACGGTATGCTATAGGCTCTGCCGTGGCTGATGGTAGAATATTGACGTTTTTTACAGAATTTTTAAATATCCTACACTGAAAACATATGCTTTGAATAGAAAAATAGTTATGAATGTTTGAGTTATTTGAAAGAACAAAAAATATAGTAGATGCAGACCAAAAACATGGCCTAATCATTAGTGTTAAGTTGATATTGTATTGTCTAAGATCCCGGTATACAACCACCTTCATCAAGCTGCTTAATGGATGAAAATTATTTTATACTAAATTATTTATGTCAATAAAGATATTTTGAATGGGTTGCCTGAAAAAAATCAGTCCAGAATATGAATTATTAAAAATTAAAAAATTAATTTTTTTCAAAAATTACATCGGTTTGGTTAATAGACAAATTCCATACCAATCGAAAGTTTGAAGCCTATAGAATATGCAAACGATAGGTTGTCTATTTTTTTCCTGTCACAACTCTTGTCTGGGTTGCCGGGTGTAAACAGGTAACTCGAAATGAGTAACTTGCATCGGTCTGATTAATGAATTAAAGTTAAGTTAAAACACAGATCATTTCATTACGAACACGGTGGTATAAGGTTGTCAGCGAAAAATCAGTCCTGAATTCCGGTTGTTGAGCTTTAAAAGTGAAATATTGCTGCGAGGGAATACGTGCGACAGGGAGGTAATAGTCATATATATACAGAGTGTCCCGTATTGAGGTGTCATAACTTTAGGGGTTTATTCTGCACCTCATTTGTAATTGAATGACGCAAAAATGAGCGTTCTATCTAAGAATGTAGCTGAGCTACTGAAACTTTTGTGCATCTTATAACTACTGTTTTTTTTATTTTAAAGAAAAGCTGTGTTTTCGGGATTTCTGATCAATGTATCGTAAATAACGACCATATTTTTAGAATCTACATTGTATTTCCAATAAGAAACGCCCGTTGTTGAAATATTACCAAGTAAATTAAGAGCTACATTCAAATCCATATCGATGAGGATGTTAGATATTAGTGTCTTAATAAATTATTCAATATTTTCTTAATCTGCTATTTATAGACTTGCCCCAGCCTCAAAAATTGCATTATTTAATAAGCTTATAAATGCCTAAGTCGAAACCTATAAATGTGCTTTACCGTGAAGGAGCCATTCTGAACACATTCCTTAATTTCACTCGATGATAGTGATGTCCCATCTTTCCCACACAACATGACGTGTATAAAACAAGCCCATTCCCCAAATAACAACTCACTCCAATTTCAAATGTATAGTTCCCGAAAACACAGCATTTCTTAAAAAAAAAAAAAAAAAAAAAAAAAAAAAAAAAAAAAAAAAAAAAAAAAAAAAAAAAAAAAAAAACCAGTAGTACAGCAGTCGATTGCAATTTACCGGGACTCTTTGCCATTAATTTAAAATAGATGGACTTTTGCGAAAGACAAAGAACAGAGAAAGTATGCTATTTCTGTTTCCTGAAGTATTTATAAGTTTATAAGACTATTTATATATATATATATATATATATATATATATATATATATATATATATATATATATATATATACATTTTGTTAATTGTGTTTTTACTTGCAAGGCGGCCTGGGTATACAAATATTGTTTCCTCAGATCATATTATTTACTTGATTTTGTTTTGTCGTTTGTCATTTTTTTATATTCTACATTGAACTTAATTTAATTCTAATAGTTTCGTCTGTTTGTGTGTGTTGCAGTGGCCGGGGAAGGATGGAGACGCGCTGGAGGGGAGCGGGGAGGTGGCTGGACTGGAGGTGGCACTGAGGACAGCCCTTCAAGACGACGAGCTACCGGCTCTGGAGCCCCGCTCCCCTCGCCCACCCCCGCCCCGCCCCGGGTCATGGCACAACAATCATGTGAGTCTATATATGTAATTATATTATATTATATTGTGTAACACAGTGCAATATTTATATTAGTATAAAATATATATTTTTGTATTAGTTACCTCCGGTGTAGAAATTTAGAAGTTAAACATCCTCCAAGGAAAGACCTACAAAACATTCTCTAACAAAAATTTAAAATATATTTGTGGTAGTACCCATTTTGTAAGAGTGGGAGTATAATAATTTATAGTGGAAATCTTCCTTAACTAATAATTAATTAATTAATAAGCAAAGCAATAATTTGTCGGAAGGAATAGGTATATCAGGAAACTAGTGTTAATTGGGGTTAAAATTACTAATCTAAGGATTGGTTCTGTTCCAGTTCGTATCATAGATTGATTTAACCTGCTCAGAACTGAATAGGGACACAGGCTGAAATAACCCGTGTTATATACGTACAATCTTCTTAATTGAATATCATTTCAAGAATAGACACACGCCTTTACATGTTCAAGAAATGATCACAGAGAGGCACAACTTAAGCTTGCCCTTTGAACATCTTATCATTGATTTTTCTAGCAAGTTCACGCTACTCATCTGATTCTAGAATCTGTCTGCGCAGGCGGGTAGTGTTCTATACCTGTTCCATTACTTTTGTCATTTTAATGTCTTAATTCCCACTTTATGAGCTGGGCAGTGGTGGTGCGAATTCACGTGGAGTGCTGACCAGTCCTGGAGCTTTCCCGAAGGCCAACCAAAGAAAGCCTTCCCATTGTCTTGTTATTAAACTGGCGTTAATTGAAGTAAAAGAAGCAGTAATATATACAGTTTAGTAGCGTAACATTAAACGCAAAGTAAAGATAAAATAAATTAAGAGTTGATTCAGTAAATAGAAAGAGAGAAAATCACACTCAATGTTGGCACGTATATAGGTATAAGGACGTGGTCCTAAGAGAAATTCATCAGGCCGCGAATATATACGGGCGTGGTGCTCTGAGAATAAGACTCTCCGTGTTAACTTTATCTGTGTGGTAAAAATGCAGTTTCCAGCCCTCCAAACCGATTTCTTTCAAACTTTGCACAATAACGTATTTTGATGCACTAAACACGAATGCGATAAAAAAAAACGTCGGATTTAACTAGGTTATTAAGTTATTAAGCACTTAAGTTCACTGTTGTGCAGGTTATGAGAGCTAATGTAAACAACTAAATTTGTCAACATACGCATGCGCGGGTATGGAAAAGTTCGTAATAAGGAGGTTTAATTGAAATTTACCATAAATTATCGAAATTCATCAGCAGTTATTTATTTACAATCTTTTTTAAAATAATGAAACACTCTTCACATTTCTTGTTTCGTTCATGAAAAGTATTATAAATCAGAAATCCCTTAATAATTAGCTAATGCCTTTATAATTATCGTTCTAATTCGCGCCTACCGAACTTCAATTGTCAACAAGTCAATTGTCTAAGCTAAGAGAGATGTCTTGGAGGATTAGAAGAATGTCTAGGACGACTTTAAGGGCATACATGCTATGCGTTTCCGCTCGCTCAAAAAGATAACAAAAGCCCAGTCAATCCAACTCGCTAAAATTAATAGAATTCTATTAATTTTAGAGAGTTGGATTGACTGGGGTTTTGTTATTTTCTTGAGCGAGCGGAAACGCATAGCACATATGCCCTTAAGCGACAGGTGACGACGGGTGAGAATGCCCTTAAAATTAACAATATCATTGAATAAATGGTTTCTGAACATTTCAAATGACAGTTCTGTTTCCCAATGTTATATATCTGCGCATGCGCGTGTTTACAAATACGCTGATGACGCCTAGTTTTATAACCTTCCTAACTTTAGTGCTTAATATTATAGTCTATTAATTTTAGCGAGTTGGATTGACTGGGGGTTTGTTATCTTTTTGAGCGAGCGTAGCAAGCGGAAACGCATTAAATCCGACGTTTTTTTTTTTTATCGTATTCGTGTTTAGTGCATCAAAATACGTTATTGTGCAAAGTTTGAAAGAAATCGGTTTGGAGGGCTGGAAACTGCATTTTTACCATCTGTGTTAATGACCATTATTATATCTACTATATATTTGTCAAATACCACTCACTCACTCACTCACTCACTCACTGACTCACTGACCTATCATCGCCCAGCCCAAACTAGTTGACAGAAAAACTTGAAATTTTGCATGGACCCTCCCTATATAACGTAGGCACTCACTAAGAAAGGATTTTTTGATATTCGAATTTTTAAGTATTTTTAGAGGGGATTAAAGTTTTAGTTGGTTAGAGCAGGCAAGCCTAGGCAGCATGCGTTGCTAGGACGATAAAGAACTGCTGTTACCGTACATTATCTATTTCATAGTATTATTTTTAATTGAGGTTAATTTCAACTATGATGGCAGTCCTTGAATTACTAGAAATAAAATGTGATTTTGCCCCTCATAGAGTTTACGCCCTGGTGATGGCCCATCCGAGGTAATAATATCCCAACCACTTGACACAAAAATTTGAAATTTTGCACGGACAATACGTTTAGAGTGTAAACACTCGCAAGAAAGGTTTTTTTGATATTCAAATGATTAAGTACTTTTAGGGGGGGTTTGAATTATTAAGAAGTTCCTCATCGGCTCAAAAATGTTTCGATTTTGATAACATTTGGTACAAAAATCTTTCTTCTCATTTAAAAGGTCAAGTTCATTAACCAGTTGACTCCGTTTGCTGGAACATGGTTTTGGGAGCAAAATTTGTGCGGAAGATTCCTTAACGTAGGAAAACGAATGAAGCCATTTTTAAAGCGAGTTCTGTAGCTATTTACCAGAAAAATGTATAGAAATACTTTTCAAAACTAATTTTCTGTTTGGGTATTCAGAAACAATGTATATGGAGTTTTATGCTTTTCAACGTGAATTTGTCTCTGTATACTTAACTTTTTAAGCGGTTGTTGTATTTTTTTTTTTAATAAGCTGTACAAAATTATGTATTAGCGTTAATTTTGATCATATCTTATTTAACTTAATATAAAAAATACTTATCGGCCATGGTGAAGCACGGGTATTCAGCTAGTAATTTATAAAGCAAAAAATACTATAGCAATAGCACAAGAATTCATAAAAATGCACGAGATGGCCACAATATAAAATTAACACTTAAAGCTTGGGATTGCTTAGATGTGAAAAATCAACCCAAAAAAAAAGGACAATAATAAATATCATTTAGCCGAATTAGTACCTATATAAATGTATGTAAATAGAGCACAAGCAATATTTCTCACCTCAAGTTGTGTTGGACGTGAATGAAGTTTATTTTTAATGTTGGTTTTCTGGATATGATCGTGTCATAGTGATAATAATCGACGATTTGTCAGACAATCTGCGGGCTTCTTCTGGGTTTATTCTCAGAATTTTTTTTTTCTTTTTTAATTTTACGAATGTCCTATACAACGAGTTGGCTATATCCATCTTCTATGCTGAAATTTTGAGGATGTTTCACAATTTCGATCGCTTCCCAGACAACCCTTTCCCCTGTGTTTGATTCCTTGACTAGAATTGTAGTTTTTTAAAATTCTATGGTTAAGAAGTTTTATGAAATTCTTGGTACAGAAGTGTTATGCTGAAAAAGATCAGCAGTAGTGGAGCACGCTACTGCTGATCTTTTTTTTTTTTTTTTTATTTGCATCGGCTGCCATTCAAACACTGATATTTTCTTATCTTTATTTGTTATGCTTTTAATGAGTTCAGCCTTCCAGTTTGTCCTATGAACTTTATGTAGCACTAGGAAATGATATAAATAAAATAATCGCGTTGCGTTATTTCTAAATTCCTAAAAATTAGCAGAGCTGTTTAAGGTTTTTCTATGATTTTATTCCGTGGATAATGTATTGGGTGGATTAGCGTTCCCGTTTGTTGAAAGGGTATAAATTTATCGACCAGGTGGGAAAGGTCACACCGGTTCTGGCTGTGTAATGACATGAATAGCTAGACTGTAGAGCTGGAAAAATGAACCACACCATGCAGAGGATTTTCCGTTTGGCCTGCTATATTTGGGAGAGGAAAACAAAATTATACAATTTTCTGAAAAGGTGCTGAGTGCTTTGTCAAACCAAGTAATTTATTGCTTCCTAAAAAACTTCATCAGAACAACACTTTTTTATAACGTGAATTAACGTAATTAAAAATAAGTCCTTTTTTTATTGTTTTTACTAGGAAAAAGGCTATGTGGAAAAAGTAAGAACGAAACCAACTACCGTATGAAATAAAATAAACAAAAAACATAAGGAGAAACAAGATAAGTAATGAAACAATTACTATAAAATAAAAAGGATGAATTTCAGGTAAAATTTGATTCGACAAAATCATTCAGTTTGCAGTATAAGTGCATTTCAAATCTGTCATTTGTGTACCGAAATGTGTGTTACCTTATGTCAGTATACCGAGTAGGTCGTAGCCCAGTAGGTATCTTGGTAGTAACCCGATGTGGGAGATTATTGCATTTTCTGGAGGTCGTAGAAACAAATTCGTTGACGGCTCCATAGCATATGTCTTGATCTGGGTACCGGGTCAATAGCATGTAAAGAGTTGGAAAAAAACTAATATTTTGGGGATATTATTATACATACACTTTTTTAATAGATTTTCTGGTAAATTTGAATCAAAAATACAGAAGAAAACAAAATAAAATGGCACATGAGTGCAGATTCAATTAAAGGAGGCGGCAGCGCATGTTTTAACAGACATGCTGAGATATCAGGGTTTTTAGGAGCCAAAAGCCGCCTATTCCAAAAATAAAAACCAAAACGGAGGAATTTTGGATCTAATTAACATGATTACGGATAATCTCACACCTCCACACAAAATAGATGTACCTTTCGTCGCCTTTCACAATTAATTTTCTTTTTAATATCGAATTTCATCATTATGAGATTCCTGTAAGGTATAATGGACTTATAGGTGAGTAGCTCACGTTGGTGAAACACCATACTAGTAAAAGCTGCAACGTATATGTCATTGCCATAACTTAGCTTACAACTACTTCGAGTTCCGACTTTCGTTCTCTCAACGGCGAAGAGTCGCGAAAGAGATCATCTAGAGAAGCTAAAAAAAACTTCACAAGCTCCTAAAATAACTCATGTTGCTCCATTAAAATCCTCTGAGAAATACTTAACATTCCAAACCTCGTTATTTAAACAAACAATAGTCCTGTAAAATATATATAAAAACTACTAATAACCTTCTACTAGCGGGTAATCGAAGCCCTCATTGCTCTAAAATAACAATATCTATTAGCAGTTAAATTTTATATAAATCAGAATTGAAGGCTATTTCTGAATCTCCACAAAATAGTACTGTAATTTGAACTGCAGCATCTAAAAGTAACGAATGGCTAGTAGAAATTACTTGAAGTAACGAAAGAAATAGTTAATAGTAAAATTATTGTAAACGTAGAACTGAATGATTATTATATTCAACATTCCTAATGTAAATGACTGTTGTTAAAAAAAGTTCAAACCCCAAATGTTGCCTAAAGCATTAAACTATAAGAAATAAATAATGCTAAGCACTAGTGGTCCTATAAGACAGTTTATAAGAAGTAAAACAGGGTTTCCTTTGACCAAATGAGTAGCACATTGGCTTTTCGAAAGGAAATGATGGCTCGCTGAAATAAATCCCTCCTCCACAATTTGTGCTTAGAAAAGGTGGCGCTAATGGTCAAAAAACAGATACGCTTTAAACAAAAACAAATAAATAAAAACAACAAAAATTAATGTTCACGGAAAACTGTCCTCCTAATAAATAATTTAAATCCGACTGCATTTAAACTTTGTGTAAAATCTTGCTGGAATTCCAGTGTTGAACGTTACTTTTCAGTAAACTATTTTTGCATAATTTTATATAAGTTAAACCACCTTCTTTGATGCCAGAGGGTATCAACTGACATAAATGTAGGCATGGGATAATATGCATTAGTTTAGTCTTATATTAACAATTTGAAGAATAGTAGTTTTGTGTCCTATGGTTCCTCGAAATTTACACAATATTTGTTATTTTTTTTTTTTTTTACAGTGATAGTACATATCATAAATAATAAATAAAAGTTTACAATTTAAAATTATAACGAACCATCAAACCTATCACTACACAAACATCATTGCCCCCAAAATATTTACAGATTACTAACAGACTATCTCCATAATAGACATGTATACATGGCACTACAAAACACGACGGTACATACATCACACTACTGTGGAACATAATTATGGACAGTTTACTTACAACAGAAACACCTGAAGGAACAGAGATTATAGCACTTGCTGACGATATTTTACTTACAGTAGTTGGGACAAACTTAACTGAAATAGAAGAACGTGCAAACTTAACGTTAGACACAATTAATGAATGGACGAACAGAAACAAACTTACGTTTAACTTGGAGAAATCGACATACACACTATTTACAAGAAGAAGAAATATTCCTAAATTAGACATTACCCTAAATGGACAAACTATTCAAGAAAAAAATGTTCTTAAATATCTAAACAACAAGTTGAAATGGAACTACCACATTACTAACTTACAAACTCGACTATTTTCAATAATAAATGGACTATCGATGGCTGCCAGAGTTACTTGGGGTCTTAATTCTGACGCATTAGCCACAATCTACAAAGGGGCGATAGTCCCCATGTTGACGTACGGGATTGAAATATGGGGCCATGCTTTATGTGTGAAAGAAATGTGAAAAAACTAGAAAGAGTACAGAGATTAGCTGCGATTAAAATATCCAGGGGATATCGTACATTATCTTACGAAGCATCATGTGTTTTAGCTAACACATTGCCAATTCACATCAAAGCTGAGGAAATGATAAGGCTACATAGGTTATTGAAATTGAAAGAAATTCCAGAAGACTTTACTTATCAGAACATCACACCACATGACATAGAACAAGACATACGGTTCACGAACTGGTTACACCCTAAAGACAACGTTGTACCGACTGACGATGTTGAACTAACATGCACTTATCACATTTACACGGACGGAAGTAAAAGCAATGACTGTGTTGGATCTGCATACATAATACTAAAAGACGACATAACTATCCACAGCGGACAATACAGACTATCACCACTATGTACGAACAACCAGGCAGAAAACCTTGCAATTATAAAAGCAGTAGAAAAACTATATTCCATATAAGTAAAGATGGAATGGTTGGGATTCGGCTAAAGAAACCTCAATATGATTTTTTTTTTAATAAAAAATCTATATTTTGGACGTTTCGGCTACTCATTGGTAGCCTTCGTCAGCTAAAATGACAAGAAAAACACAAATTAATACAAAAAAAAGAAAAAAAAAAAAAGTTTATAATTGACATAAGTAACAGAAATATAAATACATTTAACTTATTATAAAAGAGCAATTTGGTCTTAAATTCATAGAATGAGTAGAATGAAAATCAAAAGAAACAAAACAAAAAGAAGAAAAAAGGCTATTATATTGAAGGGTATATTCCATATGTCACGACGGAGACACATGCATAATATACACTGACAGCAAGACAAACACAGCACGCATATACAACAGCCAAAATCATAACGAACAGACTGAACACATTAGAACATTACTAATTCTGTGTAAACAGAAAAATGTGACAGTTACAATAACCTGGATTAAAGGACATTCTGGACTATTAGGGAAACTTACTTGGAAAATCTGCTTCGAATGACATGACATTACCTATATCTTACTCAAAACTTACATCACAGACTATAAAAAGACTACTGCGAGACAAATCAAGCAAAATTGGGACGAACGATGGACAAACACAACTAAAGGAAGACATTTACACAAATTCATTCCTACAATACTCAACAGACAAAAATTGACACTTAACAAATCAAAATACATGTAGTATCCAGAAAGGATGGTGTAGATAAATAAACTCCCACGCTGGAGGGTTACTCCAACGTGGAAAACATGAACCATCAAACCTATAATTTAAGAACTACATGAATTGATTTCGATCATTTTTAATTTTAATAATAATGTAATTTATTAATATACATGAAATTTAGTCTTATCTTTATGGGAGTTCATATCTTAATTATAACTAAAATTCCTATACCTGTATTTAAATAATACATTCTTATTGGAACATATACATCCCCCTCTAATAGGAAACACCTAACAATTTACTTCCCAACAAATATAAAAACAATATCTATTTGCGTATAGACTGTATTGTCTAGTGTTGTTTATAATGAATTCTATTCTCTTGTATTTATATCTCCTTCTACGATCATGCTTATTTACGCCGTATTTATATGAACGCATCCATATGTATTTATATCATGTTCCTTGAGCATTTATATTTATTTTTAAAACTCTCTTTGTTATTTATACATCTTTTTGTATCAAATAATGTCTAAATTTCTTATATGAATGATAAAAAGTCTAACTATAATGTGTTTATTTGCATATTAACTGCGTATTATGTGAGTTTGTTGCTTTGGCTTTTGGTCTACTGCGAAGGAGTGTTCATATCGAATTCTACTGTGGAGCGGTTGAGAATGCTTTTGCTATAAATGAAGATGTTGATTTTCTAACAGATATTCTCCATTTTCTAAGTATGAATTGGAAAATATGGATTCGTTAGAATAAAATCTAGGAGCACGGTAGTGCGCCAGGCCAAGTTCCGGCCTAAGCATACTGTGTCAGTACAGGGTGTCCCAAAAATAATGGTCATCCGTTGGCCAGAATATTCTCCAATGCGAGATCGGAAAAATAACCCCCATATTAACCCCCGCAAAATTGACCTTGAAATGTTATTCAAGGTCAAATTTTTACTAGTCATGAGGAAGAAAAAAGTCAACTGCACCAAATGTCAGAAATGACTCCTTATGGTCGAAATGACCATAAGGAGTCATTCCTTAACAGCGTTTAAGTGGACCATTCCATTCCAATCGACAAATGGTGCCCGATTTTGATCATTTTTCTTTTTTACATGTTCTACTAGCATTGCCTTACACAAAAATACCTGCTTTGACTTTTTTTAAAAGCATCTTCTAACATAAAAAAATTATAAGTATATTGAAAAACGTGCCTCTCAGAGACAGGAATGCCTTCATTTAGTAATTCTAGAAGGTAATCAAGAGCTCTTTGCCTTTTGAAGCTTTTAATCAATCACTGCAATTACTCATTAAGGATTTCACAGGTCATGTATGAATTTCATGAACCAGCCAGTCCCTCCCAGAATAGAGGATAGAATAATTAACCTCACCCTTGGGCAGAAAAAAAGTTTCTTCCTAAAAAACAACAAAAAACTTAAGTTGTAAAATTATCACTTAAGCGCCCGTAGCAATTGGGCGAGTTCTCCAGCTTCAATATGTCGGACTTCATTCCTGAGCCAAGCTGTAACATTGCTTTCAAATCCCTGCTCACTCGGCTAAGGACCTGGCGAGAATTTCTCATTATTCTTTCAAATGCCCATGTTATTCTCGTCCATTTTGCCTGCAGTGGACGGTGACGCTGGGGAACGAACTTTCGTCAGTCCACAATACCCGCTGGAGGACGTTCCAACTTGTCCAGCATCCACCTGCAAATCAATGCTCTATGCTCCAGATCCTCGGACCTCAACTCCTGAACTTGCTGTAATCTGAAGGGAGACGTTCTTCCCGAAGGATCCGGCGGACCGTCATCCTCGAGAATCCCGTAGCTTGGGCCAATCTTCTCAGCTCCATAGTAGGCCTGGATCGGGGAAGGGCTATTATTCTATCTTCTATTCTGAGAGGGACTCGATGGTTCATGAAATACCTACGTAACCTGTGAAATCCCTAATGATTAATTTCAGAGATTGAAAGCTTAAGGCACAGGGCTCTTGCTAAGCCTCGAGAATAACTAAATGAAGGCATTCCTGTCTATTGTAAAATGTGAGTTATGGTTCTTCAATGAATGCCGCTGAGAAGGCCGTTTTTCAATACAGTCATATTTTTTTATACTGGAAGATGCTTTTTAAAAAATTCAAACGAAGTATTTTTGCGTAAGGCGATGTTACTAAAAAATGTAAAAAAGAAATGATCAAAATCGGCGACCATTTCTCGATTAGAATCGAATGGCCCACGTATACGCTGTTAATGGTCATTTTGACCATAAGGAATCATTTCTGACCTATGGTGCCGTTGACTTTTTTCTTCTTCTTGACTCGTAGATTCAAAATATGCAATAAAAAAATTTAACCTTGAATAACATTTCAAGGTCAATTTTGGGGGGGGGTCAATATGGGGGTTATTTTTTCCGATCTCGCATTGGAGAATATTCTGGCCAACGGATCACCATTATTTTTGGGACACCCTGTACATTACAGGAGGTCTTAGAGCCGATTTTTACCCTCTCAGAACTTTCAACCAGGTAAAGATAAAGTTATGAAATTTTACAGAGGTATTATACTACTAGATGTGAGTAAAACTGGAAATTTTCATAATTCTACATCAAATAGTTTCTGAGATATAAGCGATCGAAAATCGGGATTTATAGGACTCACTGACTCATCAAAATTATTAGGCACTTCCCTTGATGCTAGAGACTTGAAATTTTGCACGATGATAGATAGATAGATAGATAGATAGATATACTCAGGGCCCCTATAGGGGGAAAGCAACTCGACCTAAAAGATCTATTGTGCCCCTGACACTCTGCTGGGTCACTTAAAGTAGCCCTGCGTCTCTGACAAACCCCCTGATCTTCTGAGGTGTGAGCTCAGAGTCTCTTCCTGGGTCAGTTATTCTATCAGATCCTAGGCACATAAAGCGCCTGCGTGAGAGTACCGCGCAGTCACATATTATGTGTGCGGGTGTTTCCTCCTCTATCCCACATAACCTACATAGAGAGGTTGTAGCCAGGCCCATATTGTATAGATGTTTATTCATCTTAGCATGACCTGTATAAAGAGCCACAGTCTCCTTCATAGCCTTCCTATGTAGGGACAGAAGCATCTTTGTTCGTTTCCTGTCAATTTGGTTTAGGAAACGCTTTGACTGCCTTTGCGTTTGGACTCTTTGCCAGACGCCTAGATGTTGTAGCCTCGCCCAGTCATCAATGATACCTTTTGCTAGGGTGAGAGATATACCACAAGCTGGTTCTGGCCCACAAAAGGACTCCTTGGCCCCCTGTCTTGCCAGCTTATCAGCTTCCTCATTCCCGAGTATATCTGAGTGTCCTGGCACCCAGTGTAACTTGACCCGGTTTGTGACAGCTAAACGATCTAACATCCTCCTGCATTCATCCACAATCTTGGATTTAATGCAGGTGCTCTCGATGGCTGATATTGCTGCCTGGCTGTCAGAGTATATGTTGACTCTTGCACGAGAGATTCCACTACTCAGCAGCATCTCTGTGCAGGTCCTTATGCCAATGACTTCTGCCTGGAAGACCGTGGGATATTTTCCCAACGGGATTGATGTCCTCAATTCTTTTCTGCTTGCCACCCATATTCCGGCTCCGACTCCTTCCGGGGTCTTGGAGCCGTCGGTGAAGCAGTGAATTTCCCCGACCGGGAGATTAGACTGCCAGGTTCGGGCAGTATTTCTGTCTGCTTTGATTACCTCGAACCCCTTGTCCAGTCTAAAAACGGGTAACATGTAGTCCGAAGGCATTTGTAGCATACACAGTCCATCATTTCCTGCGAGGATTTGCTTAAAACTTCCGCAGGGTATCATGCTGAAAAGATTCTGCGCTTGAAGCTTATATGCAGAAATTCTGGCCAACCTCTCCACTTCTACGTGCAGAGGCCGCAGGTCTAGTAATACCTCCATCGCCCTGGTGGGTGTGGTTTTCATGGCTCCAGTGACTAGTAAGCAACCTAGTCTCTGTATTTTGTCCAATTCTTTTATGTGAAGTTCCATTTTACACCTATGCCACCATACCAGCGCCGCATAGGTGATTGTGGGTCTTACCACCATGGTGTATATCCAGTGCGCCACCGATGGCCTGATCCCCCAGGACCTCCCAACCACGCCCCGACAGGACCAGAGCACCCGTTTGGCCTTTTCACAGACATACATTATGTGTTCATTCCACTTGAGTTTTGAGTCTAATATCACTCCCAAGTGTTTGACTTTCTTGACAAAAGGTATCCTTGACCCAGAAATGACTGGTTCTAGGAGACCGTCAAGTTTCCTCTTGTTCGTGAAGGGGACTATCGCCATTTTGGACGGATTAATTCTAAGTCCCCTTCTATCACACCACTGTGTGGATCTACACAGTGCTGTACCAAGTAACTCTGATATAACATTCAGGAATTTACCACTAATCAGGATCACTATGTCATCAGCATAAGCCTGCGCATAGAAACCATGGCCCTGTAAATCGGCAAGTAATGAGTCTACCACTAGACTCCACAAAAGGGGCGAAAGTACACCCCCCTGCGGACATCCAGCAACAGGTCTCACTTTTACCGTGGATCCCCCTAAGGATGATTCCAGGACTCTAGATTCCAGGAATGTTTCCATCCAGGCCTCGAGAGCCCTGTGTAACCCAAGCCCCCGTATCGATTCCACGATGGCCTGAGTTGAGGTCCTGTCAAAGGCGCCTTCAATGTCAATGAAGGCGCCAAGAGTGACCTCCCGCTGTTCGAGCGTTTTCTCTATCTTATTGGTGAGATGTTGTAACGCCAGTTCGCATGATCTCCCCTCTCTATATGCGAACTGGAGGTTGTTAAGTGGGGTTGCCTTTAGGGCATTCC
The DNA here is from genome assembly GCA_946811695.1 of Gonocerus acuteangulatus. Classification (NCBI taxonomy): domain Eukaryota; kingdom Metazoa; phylum Arthropoda; class Insecta; order Hemiptera; family Coreidae; genus Gonocerus; species Gonocerus acuteangulatus. Next base: position 62,167,595 of record OX328128.1, read on the forward strand.
CATGGATGTACCTAGCCACCAGTTTCTCCAGTGTCTTCAATAAAAAAGATGAAAGACAAATGGGTCTGAAGGCCTTAGGGTCACTATGTGTATTCCTCCCTGGCTTTGGGATAAAGCATACTCTTGCTTCTCTCCACCTGCCAGGGAGATAGCCCATTGCGAGACTGCTTCTGAGTAGTATGAGCAGGTACGACAGCAGTATATCCTGTCCCTTTTGTAAAAGGACAGGGAAAATGCCGTCAGGTCCCGGAGTCTTGTATGGCCCAAAAGAGTTTAGGGCCCATCTAAGACCTTCAGGCCTAACAATATCTTTCGCGAGGTCCCATCCCTCCTTGCTCCCCCTTAAGGTTGGCAGGAGCGGCCTTCGCTCCGGGTCTATTTTCTCACAACCTGGAAAATGGGTTTCCATAAGCATGTTGAGGGTATCCTCGCAAGGAGCGAGGTTCCCGCCCATGCCCAGTGCCCCCAAGATGTCCAGGGGTTTTTTTGATATGATCCGGTGCAAGCGTGCACTGGAAGATGTATTCTCAAGGTCAGCACAAAATGCTTTCCACGAGTTTCTTTTAGCTCTCCGTATGGTGAGGTTATATTCCGTCAGTCGTCTACTATACTGATCCCAGTTATTTGATGCCCGGGACCTGTTGAATAGTCGCCTGACATCTTTCCTCATTCTCTCTAGTTGTTCATTCCACCAGGGTGGGTTGTTAGCCCTTCCCTTCGGAACGGGTTTGCAATTATTCTGAAAGGATTGAATAATTGAATCGGTAATAGAATCATTCATGACCTCAAGTTGCCAGGTATTCCCGGCACGATTAGGACACGAACGTAGACGATCTGATAGGTCACGCCCATAGCCTTCCCAATCAGTTGACCTCGGGTTTCTAAAAATTTTACCCTCCCGTTTATCAAAGTCTATGTCGAACCTAATATATCTATGGTCCGACCCAGATATTTCTTTTGATACATGCCAGCCCCTGATCAGGCCAGCAATACCAACAGATGCTATAGTAACGTCAAGGACCTCCCTTCTTCTTACATTAATAAAGGTAGGTTCATTTCCACGATTTATAACTTCTAGATCATTAGCAATAATATATTCTAGAAGGGACTCACCTCTTATGTTGGTGTTTGTGCTCCCCCATATGGTGTTATGGGCGTTGGCATCACACCCCGCAATAATCTGCACTTTCCTACCCTTGGAGTATTCCACCGCTCTCCTTACGTCCTCCGTGGGGGGGGCAGGTTGTTCGAAGGGTAGGTAGGCGGAGATTAAAATAATCTCACGTCCACCATCCCCTCGGGCTGAAAGCCCGGCCGCTAACAGATCCCTGGAACATAGAAGCCACAAGGGGATTAATGGAACACTGGTCCTATGGAGGATGCAGACCCTGGGACTGCACTGGGGAGGAACTATAAGTCTGTATCCCCTACAGCCCAGAGACCGCACCCTACCATTCAAGACATATGGCTCTTGTATGAGTACAATATCAATATTCTTACCTCTCAAAAACCGCTGTAACAGCCCAGAAGCCGCAACGCAGTGATGGAGGTTTATCTGCAGCAGCCGGAGCATATTACTTGGGATTGGTGTTCCCAGAGGAGCCGCCTGACGAGGGAGAATCTCCGCCGTCTGCCACTGCAGCTCCTCCAGTTTCCAGTCCCCTTGCAGCTGTCGTCTCCTCCCTTACCTCAGGAACCACAGGTGTGGTGGTTTGGGAAGAGGTTGTGTGGGTGGGGGTGGATTTGGGTTTTATGGTGAGTTTAATAGGTAATTTTGGTTGGGATTTTGGTTGGGATTTGGTTCCTATTTTTGGTTTCGGCTTGGAGTGGGTAGGGAGGGGGGTAGGGGCAAGGGAGGAGGATGTGGAGGGTTGAGGCTCAGACGCAGTGGTGCTCACCGATGTCTCCATCGCTATGGGTCTCCCAGCTGCCACTGAGGTCTCCCTCGGAGGCCTTGGAGGTCTGCGAGGTGCACTTACTCGTGTATCCGTCTTTCTCTTCCTTCTGTTCGTAAGAACTATTAGCTGCACCATGATCATGGCATAGTGCAGCCGAAGGTTCCTAGACTGGAGCTTCTCCAGGTGACTCTCCGGGGCTTTAAAGGCAGCAAAGAAACCACCCCCGGACCTTTCCTTGCAGCCCACGACGGTCCAATGCCGAATCTGCGCACGCAGTTCCGGATTTTGCACCGCCAGTCTGTGAAGGAGCTGTTGATTACTGGGAACAAGTCCAGGGAAGTGTCCCCCCAGCCTTGTTACCCTGACTAACTCTTTGGGCTCGGCGATCCTAAGTGAAGCATCGCCCAGTTTTAATTGGTCAACAACGCTGACCAGCCAATTCTTGGTGGCAATGTCCCGACACGTCAGGAGTATTCCACCCGTTTGGAGTGAGAAACCCTGAAAGCTCGGGCCAAAGTTACCATCAAGGCTAAAACTGTCAACCAGCGTTAGCAGTCGCTCACCAAACTCGGCAATATGGCCGGCGTTTAGTGTTGTACTTGGGTAGTTCACCGGGACCACTGCGATCCTGTGTTCCGCCAAGGTTTGAGCGAAGCTAGGTTGGGTAGAATCGATTTTCCGCCTTTTCCTAGCCTCGGGAGAGGGTGTTTCGGGATCTGCATCCCCGCTGGGCCCAGTACCAATTTCCCCACGAACAGCTTCGCCAGGACCCTCATGGATGCCTGGTTTCTGCTGCTCGGGAGGATTTGAGCCTGATACCCCGGCGGGGGCTTCCCCCTTAGCCCTTTGCCTGGCACGCTTCCTCTTTTGCGCGCCAGATAGTCTTTTATAGCCTGACTGAGCCGGTTCCTTTACCGAACCCCGCTCAGATAATTCTGGTTCCGAGACCGTACCCAGAATTGTTTTCGCTGGTTCCGTTTCCGTGCCCGGCTCAACAAGCACAGGTTCCGTAGACGTGCCCTGCGCCCCCTGAGCCGGTTCCGAGATCGTACCCAGCGTTTCTACTACCACGGTTTGTTCAGTGAACAAACCATGAAATTCCTCAAGCAGATCCGACAAGGATCCGCTATCGGACTCGATATCCCTTTCGGGTTCGAGGTAAACTGAGTCATCCTCAGGATTGAAAGGTTTTTTTGAACTAATTTTGTTCCCACGATACGCTAGGGAAATAAAAGTCATCCGTGACAGAGCCCCGCATGCCACGGAAAGGCTAGATACAATGGGGTGTCGCCCGGTGCCCCAAGTGGGTCGTTCAATGCACATATATTTAACCACCCTGTACCATTCAGTCCTCGGCACGAGCTCCCTCCACCTTGACTTGGGTGTATGTCGTCCTAGGGGAGGTAACCCTAGGGTGTGTACTGTAAATGACCTTTTTCTGTAAGTGTGGGGGTGCATGTAGTGTGCTGTGTATGTGTACTGTGTGGGTGTCAGTATTTTTGTTCCTCCAACCAGGAGGATGGATGGCTATTGCGGTCCAAGACCGGGCGATGGGCACGCCAAGATCCCTACGCCAATGTTGCAGAACTTAGCCTTTCATCTATTATTAGAAATTGGATGAAGCAGCAAGTCTTGCATTTAATGTTGCACATACATAATATGGGAGAGCCATGTGGAAGGCTGATCCCTACATGAACATATGTAGTGCGGAACGATGATAGATATGAGGGTGGTATTAAAGGAAAAAAATAGAAAAATCCTGAAAAGTTGTATTTGACACCGCTTCCGGGGCGGGGGCGTGCCAGTTTTGTACTTCCTTCGGAAACCCATCATTGCGTCCGAAACCCATGATGTGGGGTATCAAATGAATCTTCTCGGTATGAAGAACCTATATTTGATGTTTTAAGAAACATTTAGGCGCATATAGGCTCGGTCAAAATCTTATACAAATCCGAACCGTTTGACCGATTTTGACCAAACTTGGGACACTGGTGGGTCTTCATGCGGGGAGAATCATAGGCTAGTTCAATATCGTCTATCATCTGTTTGCCTAACTGTTTATTCCTTATACAAATCCACACGATTCGACCGATTTTGACCAAACATGGTACACAGGTAGGTCTTTATCCGGGTAGTGTCATAGGCTAGGTCAAAATCGTCAATCAGCTGTTTGTTTGCATGTTTGTTCCTTACACAAATTCACACAGTTTGGCCTGTTTTGACCAAACTTGGCACGCAGGTAGGTCTTGATACAGGAGTGTCATATTACCTATGACGTTTTGTACTTTTTGTTCCATCGGAAAACCATCATTCCTTCTGAAACCAATCATGTGGGGTATAAAATGAATCGTCTTGGCAAGGAGAACATATATTTGATGTTTTAAAAAAAACATTTCGATGCATCTTAACAACAACACGTGTGACTTCTTTCTTAAATGTTGTAAATAAAGTCGTAACGGTTAACTGCATAATATACTTGAAAGCAGATACTAAGTTTTTCAAAGCCATCTGAATTACAAAGTTTAGGATAACAAACCCAAAATGTATCGTCTTTGTTCTTTTCTTTTTCTTGAAGGCCTTCTACACTTTCCTTGTGGTGATCTTTATCCTCGGGATGAGGTTCCTGTGTTTTACAGTGTAATAGTTTAGTTAAGAGAGCAATCAATTTGACCTCTAGAGTACTGTCATCTGGAATAGCTTCTAACTTTTCTAGTCTAGTGATTAGATGTATGTAGGCTGATTATTGGTATCAAATATCATGCAGTAAGGAGAACTTTATGCAGAATCCAAAGACCCTGGTTTTATATGAAGCACAAACCAAGGTATATTCTTAAACTTGACAATGTTTAGTTTTCTCTCTAAAGATAATTTCCGCACAAATAAAACATTGCCAAGTTTAAGAATATACCTGGTTGAGGAAAGAGATATTTTAGTAACTGGATATAAGTATTTTTATTGTTGTTTTTAAAGGTCAGTTGAAGAGTCTTTACTGTTCTTAGTACGTAACTATGAGGTCTTCTAACTAATGGACTTGTACATTTCTTTCTTGTATCATCTCTTGTATTAGCAAATATTTTTGGTTGAAAATATGGTACACTTAATACGCCAACTCATACTACTTTTTTTGGAGTGTAGGATGGTAAGGCCTTTTTGGGGGGTTTTGGGAGGAGATATTTCTCGCTTTTTGGGGAAGGGAGTGTTTCTTTGTGGGGGGAGGAACTTGGCCTCTATTTCACATTTATGTTTTTTGGGGGGGATTTCATTACGTTTTTCTAAGCATTAATTAAAATTTAGTTGCCGCATACCTACTGGCTTTTGTGTTTCATATAAAACCAGGGTCTTTGGATTCTATATATATAATTTAATAATGATTTTTCGCGATAAATAAAATGAAAATAAAATTGAAGAGCTATTTTATTTGAGCAATCTCGCTCATTTTTTCTTTCGAGTAAAAAGTATTTCACTGGAGTTCCGACCTTAATTACTTTGGATTCTTCAATCTGCTACCTGCAAATTTTAAATTTTTCTACATAATTGCGAAACATGGTAACAAGATTATTAAATGCTGAGAATAAGAAACAAACCACTGGCCCAAAATTTCCTTCTAAAAAGCTTCCTTCATTCAAAATTATAAACTTGCGATTTGAAAAATATCGTTGAGTCCATCGTGATACACAAAACACTACAAGGACCTGTAGAAGTAAAACAATCGTCTATCCAAAACTTCTCATATTCCTCAAAAACATATACGTAAAAATATATTATAATAAATAATATCAATAACTGTATTACAAATTACTTAATAAAAAAAAGATAAAAATTCATTTTTTTCCCCAAACATTGTCTTTATTGTTTTTTTCATTTGAAAAAGAAACCCCCTTTCCTTTAATAATTGTTATTTTATTTTATTTTAGTATTTTTTTTTTTTTTTTTTTTTTAATAAAATTGTATTACGGAAATGACGTATCGGCTGGAACCTTTTTGACAGGACTGCGATGCGGGTTTAGCAGCGAAGCCGACTGGACTAAGGAACCTGACCAATCAGAAGTGCTGTTAGTTCTACAAGGCTACATCCACCAATGAGAAGCCTTCTTCGTCACCTTTGGCCAATGGCCTTCCATCGCCTCAAGAAGACCATCAGAAGAGTCTGTATCTACAATTTAATACATCTAAATATTGTATTTATCTGCATTTTCCATTATTCTTAATAATTTAAATACATTTTAGACGTCCATCTTTAATTAACAGATTTTTGGGACGATTTGTCAATGCTGCATTTTGTTTTCTTTTCTCTCCTCTTGGGTTTGATTGCTACTATAGAGGTTTTTTTTCTATTATCCCACGACCCTAGCTTTAATACTCACGGATACCAGCCTTAATTTTGAATGAATAACTATTGTAATTAAAAATACAAATTCCGTCATGAAGGAGCTGCATTATTAAGCACATTCCTCAGAAAGGTCGTAGTGTACGCTGCATTCCTTAATAATTTGCGTAAGATAACCTATATATACTCAAAGTTAACATCTATAATTTTGGCCTTTTATATTTGTAACGAACGGTTGTCTCACTTCATTTATTTAACCTTTTTCCGGAGTAAACCCCAACTTATAGCGCAACTATTACGATTTTTATTTTTGTTACAATACCTGAGCATCTGTCTAACGAGTTTCGTTCCAAGGAAGTACAAATAACGATGGGCATGAGCAAATTAGTAATTTGGTTCTCGACTAAGCCAACTCTTCTTATAAATCGATTTCATTTATTTTTAAAAACATATTTTTTTCTTTAAATTTCCAGGGCGAATGCAGACTTTCGTTGCAGTACAACAAAAATTACGGCCTTGCTGGTTACGGATTTTACAAACCTAACGAACCCGTTCAATGTTTACTAGGGGACTGCAATATACCAAGTTTCGTGGCGAAAAATAAAAAACTCTGGAAGCCATCGGTATAGAAGATATATATATATATATATATATATATATATATATATATATATATATATAAATTTTGACGGAGGTCATTTTCTTTCGGTATCTACTAAGTTGTTTGAGAAGATTTGAAGAAATTTTTCAAAACTTCTTCCTTAAATGCAAACTTAATAACTACATTCCTTCGGAAATGTGCTAAAACGATAATAAAAATAGTTTGATAAAATACGATAGTAAAAATGAATAATTGTTATAGTAATTAAAACTAAAACAGGTTTGTTCACGTATACATGTTTGTTTTGCTAAGAAAAGAAAAACTAATTTAAAATCTTCCTTGTTTTCATGATATTTAGATTTCGCCGTAAAATAAAATAGTACTTATAATTTCAATAAAAAAAACAAAAAAAAAACAAAGAAACAATTTTCCTTTTAATGCTAATTTACTGGTACTATTAATCCGGAAAATTTAACATAATTATATTTAATGGAAGCATCAATTTTAACTCAATTATTGTGTAGGTTAAAGGTTAATAGTATTTTGGTAGATTTCTTCAGACATTATTAGATCCATCGATTTATCCAAAATTAAATTTTAATTTTTGTAATTAAAAGCTGCCTAAAATTAAGTGCTTGAATTTTGTGAGCATAATTGTTAGCCGGAACGGGCTAATTCGTTCCATCTTAGTGGAACTCCATTTCCTAGTGGATTTTTTTTTTTTTAATATTTGTAGTACATATCGTCGATACAAATGCAAACTAACGAATGTGAAAATCACCACTTCCAAGAGTGGAAATACTTTTATTTATTACTTTGCTTTTGGACAGTCAAATAGTAGGCAGATTCGACTTTTTGACAGTGGTTACATCCTCCTTTCACTGTGTGAACTTAGATTCGAGAGTTTGCTATCCATCAGTCCAACAGCAATCAGTAAAGATTTAAAATGAAAAATGCGTTTTTTCACATTCGATACTTTGCATTTGTATCGACGATATTTACCAGTTGTTCTGAATATTACTAAATTCGTTTAAATTATGCCAAACTTACGCCCCACTAGTGTCGCACCTATCCTTTTGTTTGTAGCTGTTGTCACGCATCGTTCCATATTTATAGAGAAAAGCTTGGTTAATTGCATAATCTCTCTTCTCTTTTTATTGTGGGTGTTAAATTAGCCAAAATATAAAGAGTTTTGACGATTAAAGGACCATTATTAACATTTTAAAGCCATGTAATGTGCAAAATTACTAATGTCGAATTAAACGAACATTCATTGAGAGGCGATTGTTCACCGTTGGTCTTAATAAAACTACATTTTTTATTAGATGTTGAGTTTTATTTTTGCCCGACGTTTCGGCTGGAAATGTGAGCCTTCATCAGGGCTGTAAAACAAGGAAAAAGTTAGTACTAATAATATATATATATATATATATATATATATATATATATATATATATATATATGTGTACAGAAGAAATTTTAAAAATAATAAAAAATAATTTTCTTATAAAAGATGTAGATTTATTTATTTATGATGCCACCCCCGAACCTTCTCATAGCAACATTCATAGTATTATTGACCTCACTTTAACAATTAATGGTAATATATTAACAAAATACTGAACCTGTGTATATATATATATATATATATATATATATATATGAAATATATATATATATATATATATATATGAAATATATATATATATATATATATATATATATATATATATATGAAATATATATATATATATATATATATATATATATGAAAGAATTTATTTTGGTATTTTTTTGTTTATGGCATTTTTTCGAAGGAATTTAGCTATTGAGGTTGCACTCATGAATGAAATTTTGATGAACTTCTTCAAATCTTCTACGATCCTGCCTTCCAGATACCCAAAATGACCTTTTATATAGTTTTTAGTTTTTCGGGACGAATATTGATATATATCATTCCTATAACAAACGATTGAACGCGTTAGTTAACCAGCAAAATAGGGACAACAGGAGAAGGTTTATTAATTTGCCTATATCTGCCGTAATTGTTGTTATATTGTAACGAAACTCTGTATAATTCATGAGTATAATATTGATGGAATAATCTGTAGAAATGAAATGGACAAGTACGAAAAATTGTGTTAGCACTAATAAAAGGTACATATATATGTTTAGATCAATATAAAAAATAAAATCTGATATATAAAAAAGAAAGACTAGTTAATTCTCTTTGAGGAGTTCACGTGTGTTAAATTGAGATCAATGGGTGGGTTATATCGGGTTTACGGTTGGGAAAATCCTTTAAAAGAGACGAAGAGAACTTCAACGGGGTGAAAATAAGCAGGTAAATTATAGATCGCCTCATTCAAGAACGACACTTAATAAAACTTACTAATTTTATGGCGCACATATACAGGGAAGCAGAATATTTGAATTCTAATAATGCAAATCACAAAGAATTAATTGCAAAAAAAAACACACTAATTTTTGTAATAATAAAAAAATTAACATTACACATCTAGAGGCCGAGCTCTGGCACCTTGATGTGTTTCCGTAGTATGAAAAATGTATTTTATAACCAGCTGTTACCAGGCGTGTCATGCTTCATCTAATTTCTGCATCTAGAAAAGCCAATATAAATTAGAAACTAAATAAGTAATTTTAAAATCTAATAACTCAAGTCTGTAACTGTTCGGGTTCACAGTTTCGAACCCGTGACCTCCGAACTGTGAGTTCTAGACTATTTTAACCTAGCCTATGACATCCCCGGATCAAGACATACATGTGTGCCAAGTTTGGTCAAAATCAGTCATACGCTGTGGATTTGTATTAGGAACAAACTGATAAACAAACAAATAGACACGTGATTTATATATATATATATATATATATATATATATATATATATATATATATATAAATGATAATTTGACTGTATTTATTGATGGGACACGCAATCCTGAAGACGGACATGTTGTCCGAAACTTTGGATTTAAGTAATAAAGTTATATGAGAATTCTGAAGGGATGTTACTCAACTTGTATTATTAAAGATATACGCCATTTTTTAATAAATGAATATTCACCCCCCCCCAGGACGGCCAAAATTTGTATATGTTAGTTTAGTCAGTGATACTTAAGACAACAAATCAAGTCAATTGGCGCTTTTTTAGTGCCAAAGGACTTAAAAAAAATATCTTGGGTTTTCAGTCAAATTCATAAAATCAGTCATAGATGTTCTCTTGAAAGTTGTTAAGATCGATTTACTATGTTAAGGAAGCGTAAAAATGTTAATGCTATTATATAACTACACATTTTCACACATACTCCTACGTTCTGTGTAAGTTCTGCCGTTGTTATGTTTCCCGTATATAAACCTTCTGCGAATACTATTGTCTATAATTTCCTCTCTTTCTTTCAAGACATAATACATTAGTTAAATTCCAAATGACTACTCGACCGCCGTCCTTGCTCGCCGGTTATCTTATCTAGCTTGACAGGCAAACAATTGCGTCGTTAGTTCATCTGCTGTCTGGCCCGTAACACTTGAGCACAATGAGTCCAATGTATTCCTGGGCCATTCTGGAATGGCATGGAAGCAATGGATTGGAAGTATGGCCGTAAGGAAAGATGGTTAATATTAAAGGATAGACTGGTGTCATTTACAAATTTCGGTTTTTAGAAAAATAAACTCGATAGGGGGGGATTTGGACCCAGATCGTCCTGTTTGCTCTCTTTCTGGGCGAATTAGGATGTTCAATTCATTTCAAAGCTTACATCAACCTAAGCGTTATGAAGCGTTTCTTGTTTTGGAGGGTGGAAGAGAAAGCAAGATCACAAGCGAGAAAATTTACGATTCCTGTAGTATTATTAAAGCTCAACTCCATGGCATCTCTACCGGTCTGGATAACACACACGAAAGTGTCAAAACAGAGACATTGTAGGAATGCCCACGTTTCAGACTCCATGGATGACGAAAATTCCGATGCTTCAAATATATATATATATATATATATATATATATATATATATATATATATATATACATATATATATTTGGAGCATCTGTATTTCCGTTCGAAGTCAGCAACCTTAAAAATGGTCCGATTTTTATGATATTTCGTACGGAAATAATAAAGTTCGGATTATTGCAAAATACGCTAAACCGCAATATTGTTCTTTTTTTCAGACAAATTCCCGGGAAACATAATGCTTACATATTGGGTTCAAAGATTTCCAGGTAGACTTCTTATAAATAGTTTGACGGGGGGACCTAATTTTTTATTTTTTTTTATTTTATTTTATTTATTTTTTTTACGGCGCATCTACATCTAGGTCATTAGCGCCGACATCCAGGGCGCAGCGAGGAATTTTACCAGCGAGCCGTGGGATGATAAAATTCCTGCCGGAGGTTGGGAATCGAACCCACCATCTCCCGCTTATGAATCCAAGGCACTAGCCATTAGACCACGGGAGACCCCGGGGAACCTAATTAAACCATTTTCTAGCAATATTTAAAACTGCTTTCGAGAAATGGTTAAAAAAAATTTATAAGTTTCTGAAATTTCAGTTTTTTGTTCTTAAATGTTGATTTGAACTAATTTTATTACGTTTCTCGTTATTGTAAAGAAAGACTAATATTTCAATATAAACATACATGAACAGGTTTAAAAATCTCGTATATTTTTTTGAATATAAAACTGATGTGAAATCGTGGTAAGTGGAAAGTGGCCATTCGAAAGCTTACAACATTTCCTACACAATTCCAAGTTTTGATACAGCGGCCTCTTTAGTAAAATCGGTGCTTAATATTTGTTCCATTGAACTCTTCATGTCTATGTTGTCCATCAATTCTTTGTTGCCGTTGTTTTAATTCCTGTAAATTGAATATTCAATATAGGAAGGTTTATAAATGAGAATCCTTTAAAATATCTGTTTTTTTTTTGGTCCCCCCCCCCACAATATCGTATCCTTATACCGTGGGAGTTTATTTAGATTCTGCAGGTTCCATCTGTCGATACTGCCTGCATTACAATCAAAGTAATGTATATTTTACTTTTTATAATTTTTTTTTCTGAATTTTAAAGTATGATAACAATATCATTATGATAGAGAAAATAGGGTAATGATATCAACTATAATAATAATATTAATAAAAAACTAGTAACAATATCACAATTATAAATTAAGTGAACGAAATAAAAAAGAATGAATATAAATAAATTAAATTAAAAAAATAAGTCATTAAAGAAAAGAATATGTCCGTTGAACTGAATTGATTGATATCTCTCAACAAATGCATTAAAGTGTTCAAAATATTTCTTTATCAATTGGTGCTTATTAACTGGCCATATGTCCCCAGACAGAAGATGTTTAATTAATTTTATTCTTGCACCATCTAGAAGTAGGCAGTTGTATATTATATGGTCATAATCTTGTATTGTCTGTCCGTCACATTTGCATTTATTGTCCTGTGTAAGTCTAAATCTGTATAAATATTGTTTCACACCACCATGTCATGTTAGTACTTGAGTTAGTTTGTATGTTAGTTTGTTTATATGTAGTCTGTCGTCCAATGTCGGAAAGTATTCATAGATAGACTACTGCACTTCTGGGAGCCTTATTGAAGCTAGTAGGTAATGTTACATCTAAAGCAGCTTGTTTTGCGGCTTCATCCGCAATTTTACTACCCATAATGCCTGAATGGCCTTTCACCTAAAATAACTGCTTATCTAACCTGGGTAGCCTTTTCATTTCACCAAAATTTTTCTTGTTTAAGGATCTGAGATAATTACTACCACCTGTCTGGATTTCTACGAATTCTTGTCTGGCTTTCTAAAAATCCACCTTTTAAAATTAACAAAAAATTAACATAATCGGGTTTCGAACCCATATCTCCTAGACCGACGAGCTAGGCAACTCCGCACTCACATCCCTACATCTAGAAATATCTAGAGGATATATTTATTTGAAGACATTAGAGCTGACGACCTTCTATCTCGCAGAGGATTACATCCAGGGAACGACTGTATTCTCTTGTAGACAGATCCAGACGGTGTTTAGTCTATCTCAGGCTTCTGGACAGTGTAAACAGATCGACGTTCCTTCTACATACCAGCTGTGGAGCCGGCTTATTTTGCCGTCACAGTATATCTGTGGGGCAGGCCAAATTCTAGGACAAACAGACATACATTTTAGTTTCGTCCTTTACTATAAAGGGGAAACCCCGCTGAAGCCGACCCTTTAATAAGACATTTTTACGTTTCATAACCTAAAGGCCAAGAAAAAATTAGTGGTTTAAATTTTTCATTTTATACATGTTCCGTACGCGCTGTGCTCTTAACAATGATTCACACATTTTATGAAAATTGGCATAAAAGTACAAATCAAAGCATCGGATATAATAACGGTCCATACCTTGCCCTTCTTATAAAAACTAATCTGGATATTATTAGGAATTATCATTATTGTTTTATTACTATATTGTAGATAGCTAGATGGCATTTAGGACTATGATGATATAGTAACTAAAAATAAATTAAAATAAATATCTACAGCTTAGCTTGGCAGAATGTGAATAGGAATCAGATGTTTTATAGTATCTAAAAGTGAAATTTAAGTTCTTCTTTTTTTTTCTTTTTTTTTTTTTACGGCGCATCAACAAATCTTGGCTATTAGCGCCGTGAAATTTAAGTTGTTTCCACTTTTCTAAAAGATGAAAAATTCACCTTGAATGTGGGGTTTTATCGATTCCCGTTCCGAATGTGGGTATTTCCTTCGTTGGACGTCGGATTATTTTTTTGTTTTTATTTTTTTTTTTATTTATTGAGAGAAATAGTTCGCCACAGTCATAAATAGTTTGTCATTAAAACAGTTCTAAATTATTTAGCCATGAACATTCTAACTATAATGAATGTTTGCAATGTTCACCGAATGATATGCACAATGTGCATAAAGGATATGTTTTTTAACCAAGACCCTTTAGATTTTACTATTATTTATCTACCATAATTCCGGATTTAGGGATTACCATCAATAGTGTGTCCAGAAATCCAACGATCGGCATTTCCGGAATTTGTTTTTGTTTCTACGTTTCATAGTTGTATTTTTAAATCTAAATGCCACACATAATTTGAACCTAAAACTGATTATGAGAGCTAATTGTATGCTTTATCAGTTAGAGAATTTGTTTGTACTTGTATAAACATGAACATCCAAACCGGCGAGAGGGTAAACAAGTCCAGACACACCTTTCTCCCCCTCTCAATTCGTTGCGACAGATGAACCATTGCGGGAGTACGTCTAGACGGTCGGGCTAGAAATTGGGTTAGTGGACTCCCTCTCTCCCTCGTGCGATCTCCTTCTGGCTAATTGTTCTACGCCAAAACACGCATACATCAGCGACTGACGCAATTCTTGATTGATTCTACCCAAACCTACTTTTCTTGGTTTTAAATGGTGCCGATATATGGTTTAAGAATGAAACTTCTTCAAGAATGTTCGCTCGACGTTTCGTTCGCGTACGACAGCTGTAAGTGTCAGGAAGTAGAAAGAGACAAAAGGTAACCTAATAGTCAGTCAACTCGTTTGTCTTTTACTCCGTTTTTCAACTACTCCTGAAGGAGGTATCAACTAGCACGTCGAAAAGTTCAATACAGATTCTTTCAGAAAATTACGTTTTTCTTTTTCCAAATGTCAACTATCCACCACTTTGTAACACTCCGGTGGCTAACTATCTCTATATTTCTCTCCCTATGTGCACACTTAATAACCTCTCAAAGATTGTGGATATATCGACATTTCAAACTGCTTAAGACTCACCCATCCCAATACATTTATACTTCGGACAGGAATCTCTCGTACTACCTCCTTTCCAAACGTCATAAATGTTTAGCTCTAGTAAGATTTGACTCACCTTACAGAACCTCCTCTCGTTTAACAATTCCTATTAAGAAATTACAGAACAAAACATTATTCCTATAAAAATCCAATTGACCAACCACCTCCAACCGACAGCGCTTAAATCCAATGTTTAACAAAACAATATACCGAACTCTATAGTAGAACATGAGTGCACGGTACAATACCGTCTTTCGTGGCACACCTAACTAACTCAAGAACTACGATTTAGATTCTAACTGTGACGGAGTGCATGATACAGCATTACGTCCAACAAGTTACATCATAGCATTACAACGATTGTATGGTACATTAGGTCATTGAAAGGTCAACAAAGCTGAATCTGTCCAGTCCACATATAATGACCACACAGGCATCTTCGCTTGCAGATTTCATATACATAATATACGCCACTATTCGCCAGACGAAACATCACACCCAATCAACACTACCGACAAGCCAAGACACATGACAGCTGCACACACACCTCAGCCGAACGACAGACTGGGAATGAGTGTATGCGACACCCCTCCCCTTCCCCCTCCGGTTAGCAGCCTTGGTGGGGACGTGGCTACACCTTTCTTATCAGTCTGAGTCGAGAACCCAGTCATGGCTCTTCTACTGAATAGGGTCTTCTCGCATCCAGCTCACCTTCAGGTACGCAACTCTTCAATCATATTCTCTCTGTGCCTTTTCATTCCGTCGAACGCTCTTTACAAACATTATTCACGATTATTTACTACCATTTCACCTTAAATAGTACCAAAGTTCATTATTATTTCATTGTTTTGTTTATCTTTCATGTAAATTATTCTAATTCATACTCCATATCCGAAGTACTTCCCCGAAGATACTTCTGTATAGTAATTCTTGTAGCAAACAACTCATTAAAATATAACTTCATTGTTAACATTTATGTACACTTTCACATCAAAATGTTTTTACAACATACATGGAGAAACTAACGTAAAAGAATTACCCCATGCCTTTTTTTGTGCTGTGTTTGTGTATGACATACCCTAGATACTACTATTTATGTCAACAAACCATTTGCATATTTATACGACTATTATATCATTTATATCAGACCTTGACAAATTACTTATGTTATCTTTATTATTTGCGTGTACTTTATTTTTGATATCATAGTCTGGGATGTTTATTTTGTGTTTTATTTTTGACGACTACTGTCGTTCAGGGGAATAACAAGAAGGTAAACAATTGTTTACAAATGCGTTACAAGACAATTTATTTCTTCTCCAAAAGAAGTTTCTTTTCTACGACTTTAATTATACAATTTTTCATTATCCTATCGTGTAAAGAATAGTTTCTAGATATTTGATGGTGTTTTTGTCGTTTGTTGTTATAAATCAGTTGTAATAATTTGCCAACTGTCTCACTATTATTATTATAAATGTCTCTTATTTAAATCTGCTTATCATTCTTCATAAAATCCCGTCCAATAAGTTCTACAGTTTATTTACATTAACTATTGATGAAAAGTTTGACCAAATGTTGGTCTACATATATACGACATTGACGTCAGACCTATATATAAGTACTTCGAAAACAGATTTGAACAGTGGAATATCAGAACAACATAGCAGATCTTGTGTCAATAATTGTGATAACACTAAATTGCACATGTTCAAAGTCTGCACGTCACATTCTAAATGTTGATACTTCGTATTTCCTCAACTTCTTTATAATTTAACACTATTTATAGACTGACAACCGGTGCATGTTTCGTTCAAACGTGTGCTCAAATAACAATAAACAAACATTCAACAGGCACTTGATTCTATCGTAAACAAGAAGGTTAAATATTCCAATAAATGCAGACTGACGTTAAAATTTTATTTACTTTATCATTCATTGGTAATTGATATTATTATTTATATACTTCCTATCTATTTTGCGCGCTCATCGCTATTTGACATTCTTCATGTGATTTCTCTGTATTACGCACTGTCACAGCTGCTATAATGCATTTACTTCCCACTAATATGTTGTGTCTGTGCTGCTTGTTAATATTATTATTATTATTTATTCCTGATGCTCCGCATCTTAGGTGAATAGCAACTTAATATAAATTCGTCTCTATTGTGCACTGTCACTGCTGCTTGCTAATATTCTTCATTTATTTCCCCTCTATTGTGTACTGTCAGTGCTGCTTGCTAATATTCTTATTGTGTAATGTCGTTGCTACTTGCTAATACATTTTATTTATTTCCCCTCTATTAGGTACTGGCACTGCTGCTTGCTAATATACTTTATTTATTTTCCCTCTATTGTGTACTGTCATTGCTGGTTGCTAATATTCTTCATTTATTTCCCCTCTATTGTGTACTGTCAGTGCTGCTTGCTAATATTCTTTATTTATTTTCCCTCTATTGTGTACTGTCATTGCTGGTTGCTAATATTCTTTATTTACCTCCTCTCTATTGTGTACTGTCAGTGCTGCTTGCTAATATTCTTATTGTGTACTGTCAGTGCTGCTTGCTAATATTCTTATTGTGTACTGTCAGTGCTGGTTGCTAATATTCTTATTGTGTACTGTCAGTGCTGCTTGCTAATATTCTCATTGTGTACTGTCAGTGCTGCTTGCTAATATTCTTCATTTATTTCCCCTCTTTTGTGTACTGTCGGTGCTGCCTGCTAATATTCTTATTACTGTCAGTGCTGCTTGCTAATACACTTTATTTATTTCCCGTCTATTGTGTACTGTCACTGCTGCTTGCTAATATTCTTATTACTGTCAGTGCTGCTTGCTAATACACTTTATTTATTTCCTGTCTATTGTGTACTGTCACTGCTGCTTGCTAATATACTTTATTTATTTCCCCTCCATTATATTGTGTCAATGCTGCTTGCTAATATACTTTATTTATTTCCCCTCTATTATATTGTGTCAATGCTGCTTGCTAATATTCTTCACTTTGTCCCTCCAATTGTGTACTGTCACTGCTGCTTGCTAATATACTTTATTTATTTCTCCTCTATTATATTGTGTCAGTGCTGCTTGCTAATATACTTAATTTATTTCCCCTCTATTGTATTGTGTCACTGCTGCTTGCTAATATTCTTATTGTGTACTGTCAGTGCTGGTTGCTAATATTCTTTATTTATTTCCTCTCTATTGTGTACTGTCACTGCTGCTTGCTAATATACTTTATTTATTTCTCTCTCTATTGTATTTTGGCAGTGTTGCTTGCTAATGTTCTTTATTTATTTCCTCGCTGTTGTTTATCTTGTCACTGGTGCTTGCTGATATTTTCAATTTATTTCTTGGCTATTTTGTTGTCCCACAGCTGTTTTATTATATTATTTATTTGTTACCTTATTTACTATTACTTACTTAGCGGGGTCTCCCGTGGTCTAATGGCTAGCGCCTTGGATTCATAAGCGGGAGATGGTGGGTTCGATTCCCAACCTCCGGCAGGAATTTTCTCATCTCAAGGCTCGCTGGTGAAATTCCTCGCTACACCTTGGATGTCGGCGCTAATGACCTAGATGTAGATGTGCCGTAAAAAAAAAGAAAAAAAAAAAAAAAAAACTTACTTAGCCTCTCCTCTAACCTCTCATATTCGATTTATATTTTGTTGAGTCATTACAGTTGAGTTTTATCATTTATTTATTTTGTCTTTTCTTTTCCCTGAAATTGGAGTTAAATTATACCTCTACTGTTTTAAATTGCTGATGTTTCTGTTCTATTCTTTACGGTGTTACCTGTTTATTTTTTATTGAATCCGTCTACCGAAACATCGTTTTTCCATCTTTATTGGTTTCAATATACACACACAAATTTTTTTAAGACATTTTCCTAAATCTCCTGAAAGCAAATCATAATAAGTGTATGGCATTAATTCGAAAGTCCCATAAATTCCCTACAAAAACGGAATGATTGATAGGGCTATTTCATTTAGAGAAATCAGTTCCTAAAATTCAGAAGTGTCGGATTTGTTCCTTTAAACAGATTTTACCGTAATATTAAAACAAAATATCAACTGTTTCGATTCCTTGCTTTCCAAATTGCACTAGTGATAAGAACGGAAACGTGCCATGATGACGCAGTTCCTGGTAGTCGGACTCGAGTTGCGCATGTGCTTCATCTGTCAGCCATCCTTTCGCGAGACGTCCTTGCCCGGGGACCTCGTGTCATTGGCCACACTTGCTTCTTCTCTGGACATATTTTACAGGCGGAACAGTCCCGGATTTCAATACCACATGATTACTTGGTTCATTTCACCACTGAGATATTTAAAGCCACCCTATCTATATACGGGGAGAATGAACGATACTGTCCTTACTGAATGATGTCTCAATAAAGAGATGGTGTTGTATTTGACTACAACAAAAGGAAGTAGGTAAAGAAGAATTAGCGGGGTAAAAAAAGTTGGTGCTGAGAGAGGAGAAAGATGGAGCATGAGAGAGAGAGAGAGAGAGAGAGAGAGGGTGTAGGGGAGGGGGAGATTATGAGCGAAATAGGTACTGACTTTTTAATCATACAGTGGAAATGTAAGGGGTAGAGACAGGGACAAAGTTGAGACGGGAAGAGAGATACAGTGGGGGAGAGCGGGAAATGAAGTGTGTGATGGAGGTGAAGGATAGTAGTAGAAGAGTAGAGAAGAGCAAAGGAGGAAATAGAGAGAGAGAGAGAGAGAGAGAGAGAGAGAGAGAGAGAGAGCGAGAGAGTGAGTGAGTGAGTCAGTGAGTGAGTCAGTGAGAGAGAGAGAGAGAGAGAGAGAGAGAGAGAGAGAGAGAGAGAGAGAGAGAGAGAGATGTCTGGAGAGGGCTGAGTAAAAAGACTAGACAGTGTTACCTTGACTGTCGCCCGCATAGCTAATACCTTCAATAAGAGTCTGCCCCCTCGCCCTTCTTACCCCCTCCTCCTAATCTCTCTCTCTCTCTCTCTCTCTCTCTCTCTCTCTCTCTCTCCCTCCCTCCCCCCCTCTCTCCCTCCCTCCCTCCCTCTCTCCCCCACCATATCTTTCTCTTATGACTGAGCGTAAGTTCCTATCTGGATTATTTGCGTAATCCAGCAGCCAAGTTGAAGTGTTGGACAAGGCCTTCCAAATGGTTGTAGTGCTATTAAAAGTCTATTCTGTTTGTATATCAAATAGGTTTTTGGAAAGATAAATAGCAGAGTTATTAAAAAAATAATATTTACTGCATAAACAAGTTTCGTAACTCTTGATGCCATCTGATCGAAGTAAATAAGTTTAACTTACTTTCCTACCGATTTTATCCTTTTGCGCCAACGTTTCTATTTTATTTTAGCACTTTCCTCCGAAGGAAAGTAGCTATTGAGGTTACACTCATGACGGAATTTTTGAAAAAATTCGCGAAACTCATCAAGATCAATAGATGAATATGTTAAGCTTTGTGTATTTATTACGTAGTGTAGTACCAAGCATACACAAAACTCTGGAAGGAAATTAATTACAAAATTAATAATTGAAACAGCTGCTCATAAAAGCGAAAGAGCAGAACAATTTATGTTTTTATTTTATTTATCTATATAGGTTATTTTAAAGAAATTATACAGCAAAGCACTCGACCCTACCCAATTCTGAGGAAAGTGCTTAGTTATGCTGCTCCTGCCTGACAGACTTTTTAATCATACAGGGCTTAGCGGAGTGGGAAAACTTCTCCGCTTTGAAGTTGGTAATCGCGAAACTACTTTTTTTTAATATCTTCTGAGTCTTTTGAATCTATCATACAACCCACTAATATTGGTGTATGAGAGTGAGCGTTCTTCATACCGTGCCTACAGCCTTTCCCAGCAGCCAAACAAACAATATTAACTATGCAGAGTGCATTCAAGGTAACTCACCGTCGTCTAGACTAGCCTTTTACCTGCAGACGGAGCTTTCTCCACCGTCTACGCTCCGTTTACGCTCTGTCTTTATGCTCCGTCGCATTCTACCTCTTGGGCTCCTCTTCTCCAGTCCCTCTAGCTCTCAAAAAAATCTGACTTATAGGAACTGCGTCATCTCTGCGCATAACCTACTTAGACCTTGTATAATCTGATAAGCTTGGAATAGAAAAAGTTAAAATTTTGTTTTCAAGATTTTTTTTTTTTAATTTTGCGGAAAACTAACATAGATAGATGAAATTGACCCCTAAAAAATTTAAATACGTACTTTTAAAAAAATTACTACAAACTCATATTGTGAACATCTTATGAACAAGAAATGACTTTTCATGCTTTAAAAACATTTGTTCTAATAAAACGTTTTCTAGAGGTCAAGGAATGGTTGAGAATCACCTAAGAAAGAAGTCACATTTTCAAAAAAATATAAATTTAGAACGTTTTAGCATACTCTTTGGCGGCCTTCTTCAGCAAAATAAAAATGAACATTTTTACCACAAATCATAAATCATATAATCATTTCATAAAAGTGAACATGAATCACAGCAATGAGATAAAATTTACAACAATACGACAATAGGTTAGAAACACTTTTTTTTTAACGCATACTAGGTAAACAATTTTTTTTTTTTTAATGAACAAATTGATCATTATGTATTTATTGAGAGTACACAACAAGGTGATTTACTCATTAAGACTATGTGCGAACAAAGCAATATATTCATATATTATAGAAGCTATAAATCAGGTAATCAAAAGTAAAAAATAAAAAAGGTAGGTCATTTATCAGAAAGCATAGATCGTTATTTATTAAAAAAAAAAATAACAATAAAATAAAATAAAAATGATGATGAGGATTTTAAAAAAGGTTACTTATTTAAGTGACTTATTTTTAATTTTTAAATATTGTAGAATGTTATCAATGTGTGTACTATCCTGTTTAAGCAATTTAGTCAATGTCTTCTCTTTCTCTGCAGTCTGTAAGTATACGTTTGATTGTTAGTGGAACGTTACACAGTTTGGTTTGTCCTGTTTTGTCATTAAGTGTGAATGAGTCAAGTGCTAATGTCCAATACGTAGTCTAGTAAGCACGACTTCTCCCTAACGCTCCGAATACTGGAACTTCGGGCTTCTATCGTCGGCTTAATCTCCCGTAACTTGTGCCTCGTATGTAACTTTGCCACTTGTTCAAATTGATATGAGGTTTCATAAAAAACATAGTTGAAAGTAAATTAACCGAGGCCCAAAGTAAATAAATGCAGAGAAGTTCATGAATGGCAAAGAAACACATGGCTTATCTGCCATTTTTGTTTTTACTTTTAACTAAAGTAAAAACAAAAAACTCTCTGTTGGGGCTCTGTTAATTTGTTTACTTTCATCGATTTTTCTGAACATCTGACGTTTTCTCTTGCCATTGCATGAGTTCTTAATATCTCAAAGGCTATCTATTTTGATCTCATTAAGAGACACGTTAGCTATTTAAACATTAGCACGGACTCCTTAGAAGGAAGATAGATCGAACTTCTAGAAGGGTCTCTATTGACTACAAACAAACAAGGCTTGCTGAGGACGTACATTCCTCTGGTGTAAAGACCTTGAACTGCTGCTGTCATTCGTAGACCTCAGCCTGAAATTGACCTGCGGTGTAGAATTCTATGAACGGATGCGAACAAGATTCCTTATGGATCACGCTTCTATAATTTTCTGACGATAAATATTGCCTGTTATTTTCCAAGGATATTTTAATCACTAAATAACATCAAATATATGAAGAAGTAATCTTCCGTATAACAGCAGATGCGTATATTGAGCCACTAAAATTTAATATGAACTGTTTTGCTCTTTTAGCGCGTTTCCTCCCTCCCTCCATAGAAAGGAAACCCGCATGTTACATTGACCTCATGATTCAATCCGCCAGTGCCTACTAGACTATTTCACGTTTCAGAAACCATAGATCTCGAAAACAACGGTGGTACAAATTTTGAGTGTGTATACAAACGCAATCATATATATATATATATATATATATATATATAAATATATATATATATATATATATATATATATACACACATAAAAAATATATTTTTGTAGATGACCCAAAATATTCCTTAATAAATTTTAGTTCTTTGGGGGCTTAGGGGCGGTAAAGAGTCATTCGCATCTCGTTAGGGGTCAACACTTTCGTTGCGACTGTCGTTGTTTGGGAATACCTCAGTATCGGGTGAATATCTTGTTTGAATTTTTCTTGTAGACATTTGTTTTTCATTAAAAAATCATAAACAATCTT